>OX328129.1:60742963-60822963 GCA_946811695.1 Gonocerus acuteangulatus | reverse complement strand
CGTTCTTTACAGTTTACCAAGTGGCGTAATACCTTCCTTATGTTTTGTACAGCAATTGTTTAAATATAATATTGAGATGGGGTTAACAAAAAAAAAAAAAAATAAAGGGGTGGTTGAAAGTGTTAAATTTTTCCATACATATTAATAGTTTTGAGATGTGTAAGGATTGCTGGTATGTGTGGACTGCTGTCAGTAAGTAATTCGGTCATGTCATACGGTATGTCTAGATTTTGACGTTGTCGGCATTCTGTTAGTATGTGTTTTACGGTTAGTTCGGTGTTACAGATGTGGCGAACAAACAAAAATTTTGACGGGCAGGAACTTGTGTTTCTACGAAGAAAATAAATGTTTCTAGTAAAGCACCTGCGGCTGGAACGACTGATTTCCCATGTAACTAGTTTTAGATATTGTAATAATTTTGCATACATGTAAGATTTAGTTAGTAATTAATTTTTTTTTTTTTTTGTAGTTTAACTGTATACCAATTATTATTCCTTGAAATGTTTACATGCTTATGCACTTGTACATAATATACCAGCAAGGATTTACATATCGCCGATACAAATGCAAAGTATCGAATGTGAAAAAACGCATTTTTCATTTTTAATCTATACTGATTCCTGTTGGACTGATGAACGTCGTGGCAAGCATCTAGAAAATTAAGAAAAATAATTATATAGTACAGAAAATCAAACTAACGAATATGCATTAAATCTAAATAAAATGTATAAGGTACAAGGATATTTTGAATTTATTTAATAATTCGGTACCTAAATTTTACTTAAATATGCAATATTAAAAATGTTACATATTATTATATCCTTAAAGAAGGTTTTCAAATAGGTGCATAAGTGACCGCTTCTAATTGAATTCTCCAATCCTGCGTTTTCCCTAATCCGACTGTACTCCGTCCCGACGTCGCCGAATTAGGGAAATTCCACTCTGTGTGTGTATGTAGATATAGTGGTAGTTCATGACACATTGTTAAGAATTCTTTTTAAACTAACTAATAAATAAATATAAAATTCTACCTATTTGAAATATTATTTAATCGGCTGAGGAAATCAAAAAAGGGATTCCTCTTGTGAATACCAATTTTAAACAAGAACAAAAATATATTTGTAAATATTAGTTTTATATCCCTAGGCCGTGAGTGTTAAGGCGCAACACACTGTGCATTTTTGATTCGATTTCAACTAGGGATGATGACTTTTGACAAATATAATAAAGAAGAAGCATCGGGCCTACCCTGGCTTGAAAAGAGTGGTAGCCTGTAGATTAAAAAATGGTAACCCGTTTCAATACTCTAGTTATGTATAAGTTAACATACACGTATATAATATAAAGATAATATAATTATTTGTTATCATACTTTGTGTTAATAAGTTATTAAGAGCTAAATAAATTATTTACAAAATCAATTTAGCTCCTGAGAAAATCCCTCTCGTTATTGACCGATTTGGCTTATTTTCAAGACATTATTTGGTCACGACTTTTGTCGAATTTCGATTTAAGGAAACAAAATTATGTGCAACAACAACGGAAAAAAAAATCAAAATATCAAATTAATAGTTCCCCACTCTTAATGGATAGATGTCACTTCTTTTCACAACACATCTTTCTTTTTTGTTAGGCGCGAGTTTTGTAGCAATGAACCAAGAATTACGGCCAGAATGTGTAGTTATTAATTTGGGTCCGGAGTAAAACCCACACCAGAAAGACCGATTTGTTTCTGGTTAATGAACTCGTCCAATCGTTTTTTTTATTGGAAAGCTATGACCAACACGTTTCGTGGCAAAAATAATTAAACTGTTACCACTATCTTGTTAAGAGACACCTACACATATTTTATTTACCTTATAGTCCGGGAGCCAGTAACCGCACGTTTCATGAAGTGTTTTACGCACCTTGAAATTTTACTGTAATGCACCCCTTGGGTAGGTAAGAAGGTAATTATGTGTTTCATGTACATACCTTGACACCTGGTACTGCGCATAGGGGAAAGATGCAAAAAAATATTTCCCAAAAATAGAGTTTTATTCAGAAGCCAACTATCTCTAATGTAAAATTAAGACAATTTTACAACGAATAATAAATATGGCAAACACTTTTAAGGGATGTACCACGTAAAAAAAAATAAACTTAATTGTTTTTATTCTAATATTAAATGAGAGTTTTATTCGCGCTGCCATTTAAACCGGGACAGCTGTACAAGATCATGTGAGCAAGAACCAAAGAGAGAGCAGAAAATAACCACAACTGCGCGGTGCTCGCATTCACTCTTACGGTTACGCGCAGTATATTGCAGTCTATCATAGGCAACATTTATTTTTATGTTTGCTGATAATTAAACTCCACAAAAGCGTCTGCGCGTAATTATTTTCAAATATGTTTATTGTAGACGCTGTTTAAATCGCAGCGTGAATAAAGCACATCATTTAATATGAAAAATAAAAGCTAGGTACTTTGGTGTTGTTTTTTTTTTTTAATTTACATGTTAACCCCCTTTAAAGTGCCTGCCTTATTAATTATTAATTTTAAAATTGCCTTAATTTGCAATTTTTTTTTCATTAATAATAGTTGGCTTCTGAATAAAACACCATTTTTGGGCAATATTGTTTTGCACCTTTCCCCTATGCGCAGTACCTGGTGTTCCAAGGTATGACCAGGAAACACATATTTACCTTCTTATCTACCCAAGAGGTACATTATAGCAAAATTTCAAGGTGCATAAAACACTTCATGAAAAGTCCGTTACCAGCTCTCCGACTGTTACGATCAATGAAGATTACCTATTATTCGGAAAGGACTGAAATGTGTGCATATTTTTTGTACTGACACCACTTTCTTATAATCATTTTAAAGTACAATTCACTTATATTATTATCTTCTCATTCTAGTGTATGTCAAGAACTAATAACGGGTGAACGTGAGGCTCTTAAACAAATTAACGAATTGTGGGTGGGAAACCTAAAAAAAGCTATAGAATTTACTTAAGCCCTTACGTGTAGAATGTTCATGTTACGTAAGTCTATTTTCCCTCGTCGATCAAACACACACCAAGTCTTGACCAATACAATTAAAATAAATATCGTAAATTACACAGTTCTAAAAAAAACAAACGTTTTCAAACACCAGCTGAATTCTATGTTTATTGGTGAGCTAAAACAAATAATGATGGCCAATTTTGTCTAGCACGTACAATTTTCTCGCAAAATGTGAGGAGTAGGAACAGAAAAACCACAAAAATGTAGATAAAACATAATCATTTATATTTAGAGTAGATCGTTGACCGCTGGGAACGCGAAGTTATAGTCGAAGAGCTTGTAACGCACTTTTGATGAACAGTTTTATGCGCCTTGAAAGTTTGCAATAATGTACCTTTTTGGTAGATAAGAAGGTAAGTATGTGTTTCCTGGACATACCTTGGTGCACCAGGTACTGCGCATAGGGAAAAGGTGCAAAACAATATTCCCCAAAAATAGTGTTTTATTCAGAAACCAACTTTCATTAATGTAAAAAAATTGGCATATTAAGGAATTTTTGCAATGAATAATAAATAAGGCAGGTAATTTTAAGGGGGTTAAAATGTAAATAAAAAAAATTACTTTTTACCGAGTGCTGTAACTGGCTCACGGGCTATGAGTAGCCTTGTGAAGGTGGGGCTGACTCGCTTCAGCTGAGAGTGTTAATCTTAGTCAATATAAAATACTAATTATTATTTCTTCTGAATTCTGTTAATCCTTTCCATAATTTTTTTTTTTACGGCGCATCGACAAATCTTGGCCATTAGCGCCGACATCCAGAAAATTCCTGTCGCCGGTGGGGATCGAACCCGCCATCTCCCGCTTATGAATCTAGCGCGCTAGCCACTAGACCACGGAGCCCCCTTTTTTTCATAATAAATGCATATTTCAATAAAATCAATTCGTACAATTCAAATAGGATCCAACAATTAAGTTTTTTTTTCTTCGTTTAACGGTGACCATGACCCATGTGGTTGATTTCACCAGAAAAAACAAAAAAAACAAAAAAACATTACAATGAACAAAACTCTACTTTAAACTCAATAAAAACTGATTATGTCTCGTTTAGGACCAGGGAAGGCTTTGAGAGGTCAAGCAAGGGAGATAGTCTGTTTTTTTTTTTAATTTATTTTAAGAGCTTCGCAACGAAGGTGACTTGCTCTTTTTAAAATACAAAAAATACAGTTTTATACAAAAATACAAACTTCTGGAACTAAATACAACAAAAGTGTTAAGGGAAAATAAAACAAAACTTGGTAGATTTGTTTACAGAAATAAGAGCTAAACATTATTTGCAGTATTGCTATTTACACTATATTTACATAACATATGTCTAAAACTACTAACATTAATTAATGGGTCACACTACATTTTCGATGCCTTCCTTTAATGGTCAAGTAAAGTTGAATAGTAATAAATTAATTGACATTACATGCTATAAAAAAAAAATTAATTGAAATCAGATTATTATTATACCATCGAAATAATATGTCTAAAGTCCCACTAAATTTTATCCTGGAATCAAATTTTAGTGTGTAGGTTGTGTTGTTTTAAGAATGCTATTATATCGTTAATGAAGGGGCTCTGTACTGAAGTTGTAAGGTAATTTTAGTTGTTCTCGTATTCTGCATTCCGTTAGTAAGTGTTTTACTGTCATTGGAACGTTACAGTGTCTGCAAATGGGTTGTTCTTTATTTGTCATTAAATAAGAGTGAGTTAGTAAAGTGTGTCCTATGCGTAATCTACATAGTATAACCTCTTCTCGTCTATTTCTTCGGCTACTAGAGCTCCATTCGTAGATAGTATTTTTGATTTCCCTCAGTTTATTGTTTTGTATGTTTGTCCAATATTTTTGCCATTTTTCTTGTATAGTATCAACTAGTTCTTTTTTCATGTCTTGTATAGTCACATTTTCTATGTCAATGTTCTGTTTTCTTGTAGCCAATTTTGCTTGAATGTCAACTGTCGTACTTTCTGTGATATTTGTATGTCCGGGTAGCCAGATCATTGTGATGGATATGTTTTGTTCCTGTAGTCTGTAGAGTTGATTGTATATTTGTTTGACAATGGCATGTGTGCTGTACATATTGTTAAAAGAGAGCAATGAGCTGAGCGAGTCTGAAAATAATTGGATCTTTGAGCAATTTATTGTATCAACGTTTGATAAAGCTAATAATAATAGTTCCAAGAGTTCCTTTGTCTCGTCCTCTCAAAGCCTTCCATAGTCATAAAAGAGACATAATCAATTTTTATAATGTTTCACATATCGTGTTGTTCCGTGAAATGGTAGTTTGCAAACCGATGGGAATATTTCCCTCAAACTTTCGCGCATGCGGAATTGAACTTTTCCGTCTATCTGAACAGACTATAATTACAACTGCTTTAGTTGTACAGTGCTATAGGTTTTGGAGAGGGTTATGATAATAAGAGTAGCTATTGATTCTACAAGCTAAACTACTTACCGCTGAAGGCTTCCATGTGTCTGGCTTCCCGGGGTGTCGGGTGCTCCCCAAATACTCCCCGATTAACCCTCTCCGGGCCAAGACCCTTGCTCTGTGCCCTTTTCGGCGACTCTCTTAACCTAAAGCTTATGCTTATTTCAAGAGGTGAAAATGTCTTCTTCCCTGAGATAAAAACAGAAATATAAAAGCAAATCTGTTAAAAATTTGCTTTCTTGTTTAGGACAAAGGGGCATGAATAAAATTGCAACTTAATATAACCGTTAATTTATTCAAAAATGGCTCTGCATTTTTTGCATTATCTGAAGCCTACTTCAGGTGCCTAAAATCTTCTTACAAAGATTTACTTCGTTATATTAGGCTGAATCTAAAGCAGGTCATTCAGGTTCCGATTTGCAGTACGACATAGTAGGACTACTACTTGGATAGTCGACTCCTCTCACGCTCCGAACTTTAGTCCTACTTCGTTTTCACGACTGTGTTCGTTGCTCACGAGTCAAAAAATGTATCGTGTGCAGACCGAAAGTCAGGCACTGACTGAGCTAAGTTGGACGTCTCCCCCACTCACGCTCCAACTCCACCACCGGTCGGATGTCCAAATGTCGTCCCTCTAAATGTTCCGACTCGTCCGACTTGTGGTCCAACTTGTTCCACAAGTCGTTCTGCAAATCGGAACGTGAAAGGCCTGCTTTATTGAGTGCTCTAATATTAAGTTTTTCTGTTATAATCTTTCCTGTTATAAACACGCTGAAATAACGCGGTTTCTGCTTCTGAGTATTCAACAACTGCAATAATCCCCTAGAGGCTATGTCCTATGAAGTTTTATAGGACTACAGAAAGTATAACAGTAACCCCAAACTCCATCTATCATATCTGGGCGGTTTTCTGGATTAGGTACACTATCTTAGGAGAACATCTCCGCTTCCGCGATATATAGTCCAGCAAATAGCAGCCAGCTTCTATATCGATCAGCTGATTTAGTACCCCTATTATATTGTTATATCTTCCTATTCTCTCAGCCGTACCACGCGTTATTATTATTGCTCAATATTATATAATTCATTTTACGATAAGTTTTAAGCATTTTTCGAAGGAATTAATCTATTTAGGCTCCACTCATAAAATAATTTTGAATAACGCTTTCAGATCGTCACCGATACCAAAAGTGCCAAAGTAACTGGTCTGTGAATTTCGGAGATAATAGTTTCCTTCGTTTTCCTATGTTAATAGTCCAAGAGCTGGTAACCGCACGTTTCAAGAAGTGTTTTATGCACCTTGAAATTTTGCTATAATATACCTCTTGGGTGGATAAGAAGGTAAATATGTGTTGGCTAGATTAACCGTGGAACACTAGGTACTGCGCATAGGGGAAACGTGCAAAACAATATTGTTCAAAAATAGAGTTTTATTCAGATGCCAACTATCTCTAATGTAAAATGAAGACAATTTTACAACGAATAATAAATAAGGCAGAAAATTTTAAGAGGGATAACATGTAAAAAAAAAAGTAAATTGTTCTTATTCAAATATTAAACGAGTGTTTTATTCACACTGCCATTTAAACCGGGACAGCTGTACAAGATCATGTGAGCAAGAACCAATGAGAGCGCAGAGAATAACCACAACTGCCCAGATCGGTGCTCTCACTCACTCTTACGCAGTGTTTTTCAGTCCATTGGCGTATATAGAAAATAATTTAGGTACTTTGGTTGTTTTTTTTTTTTTTAATTTTCATTTTAACCCACTTAAAAGTGTCTGCCTTATTTATTATTCATTATAAAATGGTCTTAATTTGAATATTTGTTACATTAATGATAGTTGGCTTCTGAATAAAACGCTATTTTTGGGCAATATTTTTTGTACTTTTCCCCTATGCGCAGTACCTGGTCTTCCACGGTAAGCCTAGCCAACACATATATACCTTCTCATCTACCCAAGAGGTACATTATAGAAAAATTTCATGGTGCATAAAACACTTTATTAACATAGGAGAAAGAATGAAACCATTTTTATTCAGTTTATTCATTTATTCAGTTGAAACTTGTTCTGGTTGTTCGAAAGTCAACTAATCTAAGATTTTTATATTTTGGTTGCGTTTGAAGATAAGGAAGTATTAGAAAAAATAATTGTATGAATGGATATGAAACGTTTTTGGATTTTGATATATTTTGTATGAAAAGTGTGTTACTAGTTCTTGGACTATAAGGACCCTATAAAACGATTACTCACTTGCTGCCCAAAGAATGGTCCGATTTGTAAAAATTTTGGGACAAAAATACTTTGTCTCATTTAAAAGAACGAGTTAGTTCTTCCAGCTGATCAAAACTATAGTATAAAAAAAACCCTTAACCCCTTTCATTTTTCAGAACATAATTGGGCTTGCATTGCAAGCTTAAGTTGGTTGGCTCTGACCTCAGATCTCATTTTACCAATTTATCATTATGTACAGAATTCAATGTTCATTAAATAAATTACTTAGAAAAAAAAAATGAAATATTTCTGATATAACATATAAAAAATATAATTGCATTACATTGAACAAATGAATAGTGGCTGACCCTCATCGCATTGACCTATTAACGTCATAATTGCATCTGATTGTGAGATAATCTGCACGAGTAGTGTGATAATTCATTATCAACATAAAGAAATTAAATAACATTGTTGTTATCTAACTACAATGTTCATTTATTGGTCATTTTTTCTACAAGTAACAGCGTTGTAGTCTCTGTATTCAACCGACAATCTTGGAGCAGAAAAGAAGCATACTTCAAAACAATTTTAATTAATAATTTATTAAAGCTAAAATGGACGCATCAGTCCAGTAAGACTATACAAAGTACAATATCCGCTTTGTGCGCCCAGACATGTCTAATTCTTTCTAAATGGCCTTTTTTAGCTCGTTTCCTTCCTCTATCACCAGAATATAACGGTGGTTAAAGTTTGTTGTATATATATATATATATATATATATATCCTGCGCCATGGATGTAGGCGCTAATGCCCAAGATATCGGTGCGCCGTGACAAAAAATATAATAATAAGAATAAAAAATGTATTTCTATTTGTCTGTTTGCTCTCTAGCTGCCCAAAGAATGGTCCGATTTTTTTTTAAATTTCCTACAAAAATAGTTTGTTTTATTTAAATGAGCGAGTTTGTTAGCCAACAGAATCCGACCACCGGAACACGTTGTTTGATGAAATTGCCTTTTTTGAAAAAAGGAAAAGTATACCTATTAAAAAACATTTTCTCGGAAATGGTTAAACCTAGGATCCACAAGGGGGCTTTTTCCTTTCCATCATTTATCCATATATCCATAACCATAGAATTGAGAAAAATTTGGTAGGGGAAAAACTATTTGTCTAAAATATATTCAATAATATTAATCAGGCGATAAATTATCTTTAACATTTTTTGTTACCCTGCAAAAAATGAATTTACAAACTATATGTTTCCAAAAATAGTTACCGTACAATAAACTAAAAAAGAAACTGAAATGGAAGTAATTTATAAATTTTGAAATTAATTTTTGTAGTTAAGAGATCGGAAGTCTATTCTATATTATGCAAATCGCAACAGAGATAAATAAATTATAATAAATAATTTAAAAATTGCCGTCAGTTTATCAACTTTTCAAGTCTATAAATAAAATATTTTATTCTAACCCTTCCTTAACTCCAAACGCAACGAAAATTTAAACATCTTTGTTTATATGAATTTTTAGCATGCAGAAAATATTTTAACTGAATCCCATGATTCTCTGTACCGAAACAAAAAAATTGATTCAACAACTACTTTTCTCGAAAACGGTAAAAGCTATCGTCTGTCTAGGCCAAGAAGCCTATAAATCGACTACTTGCAACCATATGATGAAAGCGTAACGATTTTTTTCGCGCGAATTTCACTCCAAAAGCCATGTTTCGGTAGACGGATTTTGCTGGTTAACGAACTGGACCTTTCAAATTAGACGAACGATGATCGTACCAAATTTCATCGAAATCGGATAATTTTTTAGCCAAAGAGAGAGCGAACAGACAAATATATATATATATATATATATCCCTTAGTTACTATCCTTTACTTAAAACCACTCATTCTACCATTATTTATGGTTCTAATAATAATTAAAATATTGGAAATATAATATAAAATATAAATATTTGGAAAGCAAAATAAAACTAAATAATACAGATTACATAATTCTTAGGATAATAAAATTTATCATATAAATATAATATATATTCTTCAAAGAAGCCTCGGGTCAATTTGACATATATATATATATATATATATATATATATATATATATATATATATATATATATATATACAAAAATTTGAACCACTATTATTTTCGTTCGCTAGGGGTTCTGAAACGTAATTTTTTTATTTTTTTTTTATTTATTATTTTTTTTTATTGGTAGAAATACTACAATAAACATTCACAATAGTATTCCTCCGCGCTAAAATACTCAAACGAATTCCTTTAAGAAGGGAATCACGTGCTGTTGGCATTAGAAAAGGGTGGCAACCTGTAGATAGCCCGGCGCTAATAGACAAATAGTTGATGCGCCGTAAAAAAAAAAAAAATTATATATATATATATATATATATATATATGTATATATATATATATATATGTGTATATATATATATATATATATATATATATATATATATGTGTGTGTGTGTGTGTGTATATATATATATATATATATATATATATATATATATATATATATATATTTAAGAAGGGAGAAAATGAAATAAAAAATATAGGTGATTTCCAAAAGGGCAGAGAAACTATTTCTAGAATATAGACAGATTGATTCGAAGAGCTCGGATAGAATGTCCTTAGTGGCTGATACCTGCAGATAATTATACACAGAAGGGTGGAGGCGGGGCTCTGACGTCACTTGGCCCCACCTTCATTAGCACCAACACCGTTCAGGCCCCCCCCCCGCTCCTCTTTCAACCTTTAGAAACAATTCCATCAAATATGAATAAAAAAACTCCGGTTCTTCCCGTCTTTTCGTTCATATCCCTAGTGTTATCAGTGAAAGAATAGAAGCAGTTATTATCAAATTAAATCTCAAAGAGAAGGATGATTTTAGGCGCCACAGCAGGAAACTGATAATATCCTATGCGAAAATTACTCCATTGTCTCTCTCAACGTTCGCTCTAGAAAAAAAAATATGATAAAAGGAGTCCGCACAAAAGCATGTGTATTCAGCGCATGAGCATAACTCCTTTGCCTTCCTATTGGAGGATTCCGATGACCAATTGTATTGGTTCTTGCTGGGAGTAAAGTAACCTTCAACAGTGAATTAGCTTATGTTTATGAAAAAGCTATGCTTATGTTAGTGAGAAAAATGGTCTTTTACAATTAGTTCGAGATGTTTCTAACAAAAAAAAAAGCGATTGGTTTCTTACTCGGCAAAATTAATAGAATTATATTAATTTTAGCGAGTTGGATAGACTAGAGTCACTAAAATTAATAGAATTCAATTAATTTTAGCGAGTTGGATTGACTACAGTTTTGATATCTTCTTGAGCGAGCGGAAACAACGCATAGCAAGTATGCCCATAATCCTAAATAAATGTAAAATATCCAAAAAGAGAGAAAAGGAATAAAATATGTGTGTTTACAAATATCATTGTTTATGTTATCCTTCATAACCTGCAAAACAGTTAACTTTAATGCTTAATAACTTTTTTCGTAGTTGATAGAATTGATTTTGATCATATTAATCTTTTTATTAATAAATATTGCTTGACATTATCTAATACGAATTATAACCGTAGATAACGAGACAAGTAGTAATAGATAACCAGCAAAGAACCTATAAGCTAATCAGTAAGCTTATCAGCGAGTACGAGTAACTGTTATAAATCACTACTGCTACTTCAAAAGTAACTGGATGTGGTCTTCGCAAAAAGACCCTATATATATATATATATATATATATATATATATATATATATATATATATATATATATATAGTTGTTTTTTTAATTTTTTTTTTTTTTTTTTTACGGCGCTTCGACAAATCTGAGCCATTGGCGCCGACATCCAGGGTGCAGCGGGGAATTTGCCCAACGAGCCGTGGGATGAGAAAATTCCTGCCACCGGTAGGGATCGAACCCACCATCTCCCGCTTATGAGTCTAAGGCGCTAGGCACTAGACCACGGGAGACCCCATATATATAGTTGTTGTTCCTCATCATGCAATAAAGGCATATATATATATATATATATATATATATATATATAGAGTTGTACACAAACATACTAATTTGATCCTCCTTTATATTCGTGTTCTATGGGTTCAGAAACGTGGAATTTCTAGTTGGCACTTCCGGTTTTGAGGTCAACTATATTAGCGGGTTTCCTCTCTATGGAAGCATCCGATCATTTGCCTTTTTTCCTCCGAAGGAAAGTAGCTATTGAGGTTGGACTCATGACGGAATTTTTGAAAAATTTCTTCAAATCTTTATCGATCCTACCTAGTAGACACCGAAAATGACCCCCGTTAAAATTTATATATATATATATATATATATATATATATATATATATATATATATATATATATGTGTGTGTATATATATGTCTGTTAACACGATAGCGGCCAGAGTTTTTGTTTTTTTGTCACGAAACTTGGTATATAGCATTCAATTAGCGAACGAGTTCGTTAACCCCCAAAATCGGTCCACAGGAAGGGGGGGGGGGTTTACCCCGAACCCAAAACACTAATTTGACCATGTCAGCCGTAATATTTGTTATATTTCAACGAAACTTGGCATTCGTAGTGGTAATATAGAGATAAAAGTGAGATTTAAAAATGAACTAAATCGGTTCATTAGGAGGGGGGGGGGTTCACTCCGGACCCACAATACCAATTCGCCACGACCAGCCGTGATTTTTGGTATATTTCGACGAAACTCGGTATTCGTAGTGGTAATCTACAGGTAAATATGTGTTGTAAAAATAAACTAAATCGGTTCATTAGGAGGGGGGGTTTACTCCAGACCCACAATACCAATTCGCCACTACCAGCCGTGATTTTTGGTATATTTCGACGAAACTCGGTATTCGTAGTGGTAATCTACAGGTAAATATGTGTTGTAAAAGTAAACTACATCGGTTCATTAGGAGGGGGGGAGGGGTTTACTCCGGACCCAAATTACTAATATACTCATACCGGTCTTAATTTCTGCTGTATTGTAACGAAACGCGGTATACGTCGTGGGTAACTCATGACAAAGAAGTGTTGTAAAAATGAGCTGAATCGGTCAATCGGAAAGGTGGGGTTTACTTTGTAATATATTTCAATAGAAAAGCCCGCGAGACGTAGGTTCACAAAGCCGCCGCAAGGAGCGCTTTCTACCACTAGAGGGACTATATCCTGTTTCTGCGTTAGATCAAAATACGATAATATGAGGTTTTTTGTATTTATTACGTAGTGTAGTAGGTACCATGTGTAAACATAACTCTGGAAGCAAATTAATAATTGATGAGTTACTCATTACAAAATTAAAAGAGATCTATTCATGTTTTTATTTTATTTATGTAGGATATTTTAAGCAAATTGATCTGGAAAGCAGTCGACACTACCAAAATTCTGAGGAAAGTGCTTAGTTATGCAGCTCCTGCGTGACGGACTTTTTTCCCTTTTTTTTTTAAGACTTTGTTTACTTTAACTAGGAGGATATATCAAATCTTTTAAAACCTTCCCTGTTGTCAAAATAAATCGAATTTTGAAAAATGGCAAGGACTGTCAAGAAGTAATGATGGGAATTGCTGATGTATTTGGCCTCATTGGAATTGTCTGCAGCCAGCTGTAACCAAATAAATATGTTATCATATGAAAATTCTTGTTATCAAGTTTTACATTTTATTTTACGATGGTGTCATTATTGATCAGTTGATATTTTACAAAATTATGAAGGTCAGATTTAAAATGAAGGTGGAATTTTATGTAAACAATAACTCCTGAATATTTACAGGGAAATCAATTGCAATTTATTTATCAATATTCAATCATATTAGCCTTAAACTGAGATTAGATAATGTAACGTCCATATTGATAGAACCAATATGGCCATTGCCAGTCAGCTGTTTTTGCAGACTGTAAAAAAACAAAACAATATAAATCTCTTAGTGCATTGGAGTGCACGATTTTTTTGGATTGTCCAAATCAGCCAACTCAAACAAACTGGATGGTTTACCCACGCGAGAACATGTCACGTATAAAATGCTACGGTATGCTCAAATCTAAGCCGTAATGAGACTTCATTTGGCATTGCGACTTATTGATTGTCATTGCAAATGCCAATCTTAATGGAAATTGAACGCGTTTGAATTCAATCGGCACATCTGTGGGAATAATAATGGCCGAAAGCTTATTGTGCGAGAAAGACAGGTGACCGGTTTCGTCTCATTCCTACTCCTTGCTGTTTACTGGGTAAGAAGTGACACCGGTAGACACCCGCCGGTGATAACTGATCTGATCTGATGAGGGTTGAAGTACTAATATCGGTATTAAAAAATGAGGATTGGCAGTAGAAGGGTGAAAATTTAGAGTTATATATATTATTTAATGCCAATTCATAAAAAATAAATAAGCAATCATTCTTGAATAATTAAAAAAAGAATTATTAGGGTGGACCAACCTTGTCACATAGAGGTATAAAAAATAGTTTACAACCTATTCTCAGACCTACAGACTATACACAAAAAATTTCATAATCATTGGTCAAGCCGTTTTAGCGGAGTTTTGTTACAAACACAGTGACACGACAACAATCTTTTACAAGACAATTTTTTTTTTAGATTATTACGACATTTTTAGTAACGTTTTAATATAACAAAAATTACGACCGGTATGGGAAAATTATTAATTTGGGTCCGGAGTAACCCTCTCCTACAGGTGGACCGATTTTGGTGATTAACGAACTTACAGACACAAACACACGCATATATATATATATATATATATATATATATATATATATATATATATTAAACATATTTTTCAAATATTCTATTATGAGTGCAACCCCAATACGTTCTTTCAAAAAGTGCGAAAATTACACTAGGAGTGCCAATGACCAAAGCAGTTGGGGCACCCAAATAAAAAAAAAAAAAAAAAAAAAAAAAAATTACACTAGGAATAAGAAATCTAAAGCTCTAAGAGAACGCTGTTCCTGTGAGTCGGACCTTACACTTTGCTAAAGTAATGGAATTTGCCGCCATGTTTGTGCGTAATATCTACTTTTTCATGGAATGAAGATATTGATTAACTATCTTCATGACCTTCATATGATAACGTGTAATGTCGTTTTGTGTAGATATGTTACATGGTCCTGTCTATTTATGGTCAGCATGGAGTTCGCATCTCTTGTGGGCGGTGTTTGAAGTAAGTATATGTTTAATTACAATTTTAGTATTAAAAATTTCGTATGAACGTATTTTTGAAAGGTCCTTACGTCGAAGCCTTACGTGGCAAATCTATGTCCACGTAATACAACCTCTTTTATTCTCTTGGTTCGATAGTTAGATGTCCAGTCCTTATTATTTTTTGTATATTTTACTTTTGAAATTGGGTACATATAATTTCCGTAAGCAAAGAATGGGCGAGTTCGTTGAACATAAAAATTGTTCTATTCTAAGTGGGTGATTTCCGATACCTCTACTCTCGGCCCAAAAAATGATATATGCTAGCCTGCCGGGCTTGATTAAGTATTAACTTGGAAAAAATGTTCTTGCTTTTTTTTTCTTTTTTTGATGAAAAGAGTTTTTTTTTTAAAAAAAACTTCATAATATTATCATCAAAAGGTACTACCTAATAAATACAAAAAATGACCAATGTTATATATATATATATATATATATATATATATATACATATATATATATATATTTCTAAGCTTGACGCAATCCAGTATACATGACGAGAGGACTTCCTGATAAGGAAAGCCCCTGATGTCGGGCAAAATATAGCAAATAAAGTTGTTGAACAAGAACGAATGCTGTACTGCTTTATCGACCCCCTGCCGTAAAAAGAAACAAGAACAAGTTAAAAAAAGTCCGACTCGCAGGAAATGCATCATCTTAGCGCGGTTCCTGTTCATATCCCTATTGTCATTCGAAAAGCTTAGAATAGAAACAGATAATATTTTTCCCATGAAGATGGATGATAAGTAAAGATGGAACGGTGGGGATTCGGCTAAAGAAACCTCAATAAGATTATTGTTAAAAAGCTTCGTCGCTTTGTTTTAGCCTTCGTCAGCTAAAATGACAAGAAAAACAGAAATTAATACAGAAACAAAAAAAAAATAATAATTACTCAATAATAATTGAGGTAAGTAACAGAACTATAAATACAATTAACTTATTATAAAAGAACAATTTCGTCTTAAATTCTTAGAATGAGTAGAATGAAAATCAATAGAAACATAACAGAAAAAGAAGAAAAAAAAGGCTATTCTACTGAAGTTTATATAAGTAAAGGTGCTTATAGTAACATTAATTGATTTTACAAAGAAATAAGAAACTACATACCAATGAAAACTATAGTAGCTAATACTAAAATTAATAAATTTTACAAAGAAATAAGATACAACATGCCAATGGAAATGCCGGGAGGCAGAGGAAGACCAAGGTTGACAGTTAAGTAACCATTGTGGATAATATTTTCCTCGGCCTTTGTTCAAAGGGTTTTATGGCTTTTCCTGGTCGTGGTCCGCCAGAACCCTAGAATCCTCTTCTACCGATACTTCATTTCAAACGTTTCAAGGAATTCGAAAATATCAAAATTTTTCTTATATTCCTGTCTTCTTTTACTATAGTAATAATTCTACAAATAAAATCAATTGAAAAATAAAATAAAAAAAAAAACCAACAGCATGAAGGCAATTGAAAATATTCAAAAGACGTCATCGAATCTCTTTCTCTTGACAAGCTATATTTCTAACAATGAATTGTTTTTCTTATTTTACCTAATCTGTTTTATTGTCAAATACATTACCCAACTATAAGCAATTAAAAAATAACAAGGAATAGAAACAGACAAAAAGAACTGTTCGAATAAACGAAATCAATTACTTCGAAGTTTAAGCACTAATTTCTTCGATTGACATCACCTTATCAAAAATTGTTTCAAAATCTTTTTTGTAGAGAATTTATAAAGCTTTCAGATAATTTCTATCCACTTATCACGATTCCCCAACCGTGTTCGAGATATAAATGAAATTATACGAAGTTCCCAAAACTTTTCATGTCTGTTCATAAAATATTTTATTCTAACCCTTCCTTAACTCCAAACGTAACCAAAAGTTTAACATATTAGTTTTGATGAAATTCAAACATGCAAAAAAATTTTCAACTGAATTCCATGATTCTAAGTGCCCAAACCAAAAACGATATTGAACAACTATTTTTCCAATTTTCTCGAAAACGGTTAAAGCTATCGCCTTGAAAATGGTTTCATTCGTTTTTCTTGACCAAGAAGCCTATAAAACGAGTACTTACAAGCATATGAACTCAAAAATGTAAGCGTTACGATTTTTTTGCGCGAATTTCGCCCCAAACGCCATCTTCCAGTGGGCGGATTTTGCTGGTTAACGAACTTGACCTTTCAAATTGGACGACGGATTTTTGTTCCAAATTTCATCAAAATCGGACCATTAGGGAAGCCAGAAATGAGCGAACAGACAAATATATATATATATATATATATATATATATATATATATATATATATAAATATATGCATATATATATATATATATATATATATATATGTATATATATATTGGGGCTCACATCAAACGTCACTTTGATGGGCATTTATAATATTACTAAATATAAAAGCCACAAATTTCTATAAAATTAAAAAAGTGTTGTGTGTTTGTGACTTACTAAATATGCCTCCTATAAGGCGGCGGACAAATTTAGGCAGAAGAACCCGAAATGCAAAGAATCAAATTAATTATCAATCTAATCGTACTTCCCAGGAACGTGACGATTGCAATGAACGTGAAAGAATTCGGTTAAGACAGACCTGTGAAGCGCGACATTCGACTAATAATGGTGCAAGTTTGAATCGAGCTGCTGTGAATTGATTACAGTGCCTGCAGCTGTGTTGCTATTGGACCTATGAACTCAGTTTGACTATAAACAAACCCCAGGGGCAGTCATTAAGTGTTTGTATATTAATCTAGAAAACCCACGTTTCTCGCGTGGTCATATGTATGTTGCCTGTTCCCGTGTTGGAAAACTCTCTGCTCTGTTTGTTTACGCGCCAGGTAATCAAACAAAAAATATCGTGTATCATAATGTACTACAATAAAAATTAAACTTAATTTAGAATAGGTAAGTAACTATTAAAAAAATTTTAAGTGTTTTATAACTTATATTTGTTGACATATTGTAATTTTTGGCTTATCAACTTTCTTTTTTTATCTTACTAGCTGACCCGGTGTCCCGAGTAGCAGAATAAGTATCTAAAAAAATAAAAAATTAAAGAGTCAACTGTTAGGCGGTACGAAGTTCGCCGGGTCAGCTAGTTTAATATAAAAGTAAACACATTTTGAATAACTTAGTAAATCGATAACCATACGATAAATTAAGCATTACTCTTTTATTAATATTGGTATATTAGTATTGATAGATTATTTTGCATCCTGACTTTATTTATGTTATAGGATGATTTGAAAGAATCAGAGGGAAAATAATCGAATTTTTAAAGAAATAAAGACCTACCTCATAAGAGGACAGTATGTCCTAAAGGGAATCTATAAAAGAGGGATAAAGGATATTTCATTTTTTTTTTTTTTTTTTTTTTTTTTTTTTTTTTTTTTTTTTTTTTTAACAACTGTTTATTTTTAGATAAAATCATAGAGGCGGGCATTGAGCGAAACAGACCCTCTACCTTGATTATTTTGGACTTCCAATTATTGATGTGTTTTACAATCATTTAATTCTCACTACTCCTTCATTGTACAGCAATTAAATAAATATTTAAATACACAGAATTAAATATGGATCCCCTTCTTATTAACCCTCCTTCGGATGGGATTACGCAATAGAGTTTCATAATCCCCACTCCATGTTCGCGAGGCAGCCCGTCACTCTCTGCAAATAATACAATGACGCAAACTGAATTATATATTTATAAATAAATATTAAAAAAATTATTATTATTATTTCGTGTGGGCATGTCTTGGGGGGTGGGGAGGACTTGGTCTCCCCAGTATACCATTGCCACGTGAGGAGTTGCACAGGGAACACCTCTCAGGTATATCCTGTTTAATATTACTTTTATTTATCCTAATATATATATATTTCAGTCATACTACAATTTATGCAAGTATATATATATATATATATATATATATATATATATATATATATATATATATATATATAATCAGTCCCGTAAAACGCCACGAGGGCCCTGAGGGGCAGATACTAAAGAGATATCTGATTCACGACCGTACGGCACAGTAGGTAGATAGTGTGGTCAGTACCGCCTGATATTCCCCTTGGCTGCTTCAGTCATTAAGGTAACCCAAGGTACCCATTGATAAATTTATTAAAGGCTGGGTTGGCCTAGGGACGGTCAGGGAGGCCGAATTTAACCCATTAACTAAGACACTAGAAGAAAAAATCTTTAGTGCTTGCTCTTGATTTGAACTCAGGTCCTCCAAATTTAGTCCAGTGCTCTACCACTGAACTAACCTCGCTCGCACATATATATATATATTCTTGAAAGGTAGGGATATATAAGGACATCATTTGAGCATTCAGAAGTTTAGGCTTATTAGAAACCTTAAACTATTAATATATTACCTTCTCGCAAATTACTCAATTTCAAGACGATACCTTTTCAGAAGAGTCCGATTGTATTTAGCTATTTAGGTTACACTTTTAAAAGAATTATTTAAAAACACCTTTAAAAACCACCATTATAAATTTATCTCCTCTTCCACTCTCTGAATATTTTATTGGTTTGATAAGTTTTTTTATTGCAATTTACTTAAATAAACCTATTTTTTATTTAATTGCAGAGTTTCACAAGAAGAGTAATCCGCTCAAAAAAAAAAATAAATAAATAAACAATAATAAGGAAAAAAAAAAAGTAATAGTTTATATATTAATTGTTCGTCATCCAACAATAAAATAGAACAAAAAATTAGATAATACGCGATAAAACAGGGCTTAAATTAAGAAAAGTCTACCTAATAACATACTGACCATAAGTAAAAACAAAAGAATAAATATAAATAAAATCAATTTATTACATTTTTGTTGACTAGTCATTCAATTATTATTATTGGTAAGGTAATGGGAGACTGATGTTATCAGAAATGCTAAAAATAATTAATAGTTACACTTTTAATTCTTATTTTATATTATTGTGTTATGTCTACTTATACATAACACAGTTCTTTGACGGGCTATCTACAGGGTACTACCCTTATCTAGCCAAGGGCTGATCGCGTTTTTATTATCGAAATAGAAACCTATTTTATATGACCTTAGGCATGTAATGAATACAACTTAACACTCACGGTCAAAGGGTCACCTTAGATTTTTCAAACTTAAATTATAATTTATTTGTTGGTGTTTCGCATTATGGCGATTTACACCTTACATTTTATATAGTTATTACAGAACATTATGGTACTTTATTGCCTATATATTTATATTATGTATATATTATTACATTGCATTATATAAACATCCTTTATATATATATATATATATATATATATATATATATATATATATATATATATATATATATATATATATATATATATATATATATATATATATATATATATATATACATACAAACTTAAATGTCCATGATTAATCTCTCTCTCTCTCTCTCTCTCTCTCTCTCTCTCTCTCTCTCTCTCTCTCTCTCTCTCTCTCTCTCTCTCTCTTCTCTCTCTCTCTCTCTCTCTCTCTCTCTCTCTCTCTCTCTCTCTCTCTCTCTCTCTCTCTCTCCTCTCTCTCCTCTCTCCTCTCTCTCTCTCTCACTCTCTCTCTCTCTACAGACATAATTATATAAAAATTATATGATACAATTTTTGTTCCTTATTAACGAAATTAGAGATAAAATATATAATATTTAAAAAAAATAAAATAAAATAAAAAAACGACGGGTTCTTTATCAAGAAAAAATCGATCCTTTACAAATGGGATCGTACTTGTAACCCACACCAAAAACCTAATCGTGCAATGTTAAATCAAAATCTAAAGAGAGAAATGGAGCAATTGAATCATTAAAGAAAATGTTATGCTGTTTTGTAAAAACTTAACTGACTTTACTTATTATTTAAATACTTATTATTATAAGTTATTAAAATAATTTGAGAATAAACCTGTTAATATTTGCAATTAGTACGTAGTTATTGCCTAGAAGAAAGTGATATTTTTTAAATTATTTTCTTTTAATAATTCAGTCAGCTAAATATAAAAACAAATACACATTATTATAACATGGGCTCAGTTTATGCAGCTCGGAAAAATTAAATTAAATGAATTTGCTAAAAGTCAAGTTGGTAATGCATGCCAAAAAACTTTTCCTCATTTCTCGAAACATTAATTTGAAAAAAAAGTGCTAAAAAACCTAGTATCAAAATAAAGTGGAAGAACACAAAAGAATTAAAAGATACTGTTTCTATTCTTCTTGTTAAGGTACTACGCACAGCTGTTCGACTTGTTATCAATAATTTGTTATTTTTGTTTTAATATGGTGAAATTAATTTTCTTATTCTTTGTTAATTCCTTTTATGTTCATGAAGTTATTTTTATGTAATTTTCAAAATTGTATATTTAAATTGCACATTTTAATAATGAAATTAAAGGAAAAAATCGCTTTGTTGCGAAGCTTCTGATATAAAATAAAATATTTATGAAGCTGTTTAAATCATTTGATTAGCATAATTGTATTCGATGGGGCGTTGCTAGAATATAGTAGATAAACTCTTAACAATTAAGACTCATGGAATTTTAAAATGGTTAAGGACCTCAAAGGTTGATACGCCATAAATCCTCCCAAAAAATATATGTAAATAATTTGGTGGAATTAGAGCCAGCGTGAGCAAAGTTTTCACACAGTCCGGTATGGTCTAGTGGCTAGGATACCTGGCTTTCACCCAGGAGGCTCGGGTTCGATTCCCGGTACCGGAATATATTTTTTTTTCTTGCCTAAAAATTCTGTACTAACAACGTGAGTTTGAAGTGGTTTTGGTCAATCGCTGCTTCTTTTTTAACATATTGTACTATTCGATTTACCGCCAATTAATGACCAGTATTCTGTTTCAAACAAAATTTTAGTTCAGGTACGGGTTTCCTTCCTTCCATCCCTAACTTCCATAACCACTCTAACCAGCACATTATCCAGACTCATCGGTAACATTCCTAACCGTTCCAAGAGTCCATTGGCGTACATAACCATTCCAAGAGTCCCTTGGCGTACATAACCGACCCAAACATCCAAACATTTATATTTAAGTAAAGATGGAATGGTTGGGATTCGGCTAAAGAAACCGTAATACGATTTTTGTTAAAAAAAAAACTATATTTAGGACGTTTCGGCTACTCATTGGTAGCCTTCGTCAGCAATGGAACCATCCGGACCATCTCTATCACAAACAATCCCTAAATACTTCAACAATCCCTTCTCAAGCCTAATGATCTCTAACCAATTTTAATTATATATATATATATATATATATATATATATATATATATATATATATATCAGTCCCGTAACAGGCCACAAGGGCCCATAGGGGCAGATACTGTAGAGGTATCTGATTCTTGACCATACGGCTCACTAAGGAGATAGTGTGGTCAACACTATGCTCCGGCCGCCTGATTTTCCCCTTGGCAGAGATAGAAGAAAAAATCTTTAGTGCGCGCTCGGGTTTTGAACCTGGTCCTCCAGTTCATTATATATAAGTCTGTTAACACGATACAATTGAGCTGGCTAGAATAGAAGCAGTGTAGAAGTAGAACGTTTTGTTAAACAAACAGATATAAAACGTGGGTTAGATAATGTTAATAAGTTTAAAATTGTACAAAGGCCCATTTGGTATTATATCATTTATTCTTCTTATATCATCTATTCAGGATTTATTATTTTAAGTGATTTACACCACAATTATTGCGATTGTATATCATTGTTCTTCATTAAAATACCTATTTTTTCATGAAATGTTGAATGAAACCCATAATTTTAATTTCCTATTATTACTATATACTTAAACATAAAAAAAAAATTATTCCGGTACCGGGAATCGAACCCGAGCCTCCTGGGTGAAAGCCAGGTATCCTAGCCACTAGACCATACCGGACTCATGTGTTAATAGGTCTTACATATGTATTTTCATCATGTTTTAGTTATAAATTTCGTGGTTACGTTATATCCACATACGAAAAGTAGCCAGTTTATAGTAACTGCTTAGAACCATTACATGGAGCACCAAAATGAAGAGCTTTTTTTGTTCGAAGAAATGTGACATCCATTACGTATTCTCAGGGTTTCGACGCTATGAATTTGATAGTTAAAAGAAAGATTGTTAAGTTAGTCTAAAAATATTCCTTGAAACGTCTGGTACATTTTTTAAACATCTCGAACTAATACAAACAATGTAAGAATATATCTCTCAGAAAATATTATCTTGTCCAATTTATGTCAATCATGCTATAATATGACAAAACCTACAAATATTACACCTTATCAATAATTCCAAACTGCTATTTTTTTTTCGGTGCATCTACAACTTGGCCATTAGCGCCGTACAAACTGCTATTATCAATAAAAAAAAAAAAAAATTCATCAGGCTGTTCAGTTTTCGTGGAATTCCTAAAGAATATAAATACAAAATAATTGTAATTAGTTTTGTCCTGTAATATTTGCATTGAATAGCTGACATAATTATTAAGTAGGTAGTTGGTAACAGCTTATTCAGTCTTCATTTATTTTATATTAAATTTTAGTTGTTGCAGAAACGTTTCGGCAATAAGCCATTTTCAATCTAATTATCTGTGAAATAGAATTTATCATACTGGTTAGGATATTAAGTTAAATAATAAACAAATAACAAACATAAAAATCAGAATATACTAATGTATCAAATGCTGACCTGTATGATTTTGCATTTTATTTTATATATTATAATACTCAGATTATGTGCTTGTAAAGTTGATGTTATATAGTTTGAGGAGGAAATTTCATTTTTTTAAATTGTATGGTTCGGGTCTGGAAATTAATTAATATTTAGAAATTATTTGGTTAAAAGAATTTTATAGTTAAGATTAATATGGATGATATACCTTAATTATATCATAGAGGATATTATACCTCAATTATTACATTTTATTTCATATATATGAGTGATATATTTCATATAATTGAGGTATAATATCATCCATATAATAATAGAGGTAACTATAAAATTCTTTAACCAAATAATTTCTAAATAAATATTAATTAATTTCCCGACACGAACCATACAATTCAAAAAATGTATTTCCTCCTCAAACTAAATAACATCAACTTTACAAGCACATAATCTGAAGATTATAATAAATAAAAAATAATGCAAAATCATACAGGTCAGCTGTTGATACATTAGTATATTCTGATTTTTATGTTTATTATTTAACTTAATATCCTGACCAGTACGATCAATTGTATGTCACAGATAATTAGATTGAAAATGGCTTAGAGCCGAAACGTTTCTACAACAACAAAAATTTAATATAAAATATAAAATAAATGAAGACTGAATAAGCTGTTACCAACTTCCTACAACATCTTAGTTTTCAACTTAGGATCTCTACATATAATAAGTATTAAGTGTTTATTTTATATTTTTCTCGAGTTAACCCAAATTGTAATGAATCAATTTGGCTTGGTAAGGCATGATATGATATTTATCGAGTTTCGTTTCAAGAAATTACCAGTTAGCCCTTGCTTTTAATCGCTTACATGTCCCTTTCATATTATATCCATAGGAAGGAAACCCGTATATGAGGTTGGCCTCATGATACAATCCATTACATGTAAAAGCAATTTACATCCATTACATCTATTTATAAATTAAATAAATAAATTTAATAGATGTAAATCGGAAATATTGCATATTATACGCATTATTATTTGGAAAAAAAATTTATTCCGGTACCGGGAATCGAACCCGAGCCTCCTGGGTGAAAGCCAGGTATCCTAGCCACTAGACCATACCGGACTGTACGAAAAATTGACTTAAGCTGGCTCCAATTCCCCCAAATTAATAACTTTGTTGAGGTTTATGGCCTGTCAATCTTTGAGCTCATAAACCATTTTAAAATTCCAATAGTGTTTATTTAAATATTATATTTACTCACGGGACATATACTCATTAACCATAATTAAATGTCAAACAATTCATGATATATCTGTATAAGTACATAATTACGATAACCAGCTTATTTTTTTTGCACAATTTTATTTCCAATTATTACTAACTAAGAAAAGATGACATTATTAAATTGAAGACATAAATTCAAGAAAATAATAAAAGGTCCGTCACTTAGGAGCTGCCCAACTAAAAACTTTCCTCATGATGATAGATAGTGCATAGCTGAGAAATTTGTTTAAAATAACATATATAAATAAAACATAAACAGGAATAATTATTTGAGAGGAGGTCGTTGACAGTAGGTGATGCGAAGGTAGAATTTGTCAGAGTTCGGTCGTGGTATTTTTAGCACTTTCCTCCGAAGGAAAGTAGCTATTGAGGTTGGACTCATGACGGAATTTTTGAAAAATTTCTTCAAATCTTTATCGATCCTACCTAGTAGACACCGAAAATGACCCCCGTTAAAATTTATATATATCTATATATATATATATATATATATATATATATATATATATATATATATATGTCTGTTAACACGATAGCGGCCAGAGTTTTTGTTCTTTCGTCACGAAACTTGGTACCACCAAAGTCGGTCCACCGGAAGGGGGGGTTTACCCCGAACCCAAAACACTTATTTGACTATGTCAGCCGTAATATTTGTTATATTTCAACGAAACTTGGTATTCGTAGTGGTAATATAGAGAGAAAAGTGAGATATAAAAATGAACTGAATCGGTTCATTAGAAAGGGGGGTTTACTCCGGACCCACAATACCAATTCGCCACTACCAGCCGTGATTTTTGGTATATTTCGACGAAACCCGGTATTCGTAGTGCTAATCCACAGGTAAATATGTCTTGTAAAAATAAACGAAATCGGTTCATTAGGAGGGGGGTTTACTCCGGACCCACAATACCAATTCGCCACTACCAGCCGTGATTTTTGGTATATTTCGACGAAACTCGGTATTCGTAGTGGTAATCTACAGGTAAATATGTGTTGTAAAAATAAACTAAATCGGTTCATTAGAAGGGGGGGGGGTTTACTCCGGACCCAAATTACTAATATACTCATACCGGTCGTAATTTCTGCTGTATTGTAACGAAACGCGGTATACGTCGTGGGTAACTCATGAGAAAGAAGTGTTGTAAAAATGAGCTGAATCGGTCAATCGGAAAGCGGGGGTTTAATTTGTTATATATTTGAATAGAAAAGCCGGCAGACGTAGGTTCATAAAGCCGCCGCAAGGAGCGCTTTCTACCACTAGAGTGACTGTATCCTGTTCCTGCGTTAGATCAAAATACGATAATATGAGGATTTTTTTATTTATTACGTAGTGTAGTAGGTACCATGTGTAAACATAACTCTGGATGCAAATTAATAATTGATCAGTTACTCATTACAAAATTAGAACTATTCACGTTTTTATTTTATTTATGTAGGATATTTTAAGCAAATTGTTCTGGAAAGCAGTCTACACTACCCAAATTCTGAGGAAAGTGCTTAGTTATGCAGCTCCTGCGTGACGGACTTTTTGCATATGAAAATGAGTTTTATTATTTGCCGACGTTTCGGCTTGAAATTCAAGCCTTCATCAGGGCTGTAAAACAAGGATTTTATAAAGATACCACGATCGAATCCTGATGAATATTTTGTAGCCCCCCTCCGCCTACGTTTTTTTCTATTCAATTTTTTTTTCAGCTCTTCACCTTTAACCAATGAAAAGTAAAGAAGAATACAGATGGAAACAAAATATTAATTATTTTATTTAAGTTTGGTACATTTTGTCGCCGCACAACTAAAACAAATATTTGACTCGTTAATATATTTACTATTCCCTTTACTAGAGAAGGCCCACGAGAATGAAAGACAGTAGACTCAAGCATATTATTTATTTTTTTTTAAATAATTAACTAATTGAGCATGATATCCGCCTGGTTCCTTCGTAAGAAAGTAAAAATAACGGCTGATATGGGAAAATTGATCGTAAAAGTAGATATAAATATCCTCTGCCCCCAGGCATTTCCATAGGTATGTAGTATCTTATTTGTTTGTTATAATTAATTTATGTTACTATTAGCACCTATATATATAATATATATATATATATATATATAACTACTATATACTATATATATATATATATATATATATATATATATATATATATATATATATATATATATAAACTTCAATATAACAGTCTTTTTTCTTCTTTTTTTGTTATGTTTCTTCTGATTTTCATTCTTCTCATTCTAAGAATTTTAGACCAAATTGTTCTTTTATAATAAGTTAAGTGTATTTATAGTTCTGTTACTCATCTCTATTATAAACTTTTTTTTTTGTATTAATTTCTGTTTTTCTTGTCATTTTGGCTGACGAAGGCTACAAATGAGTAGCCGAAACGTCCTAAATATAGATTTTTTTAAAACAAAAATCGCATTGAGGTTTCTTTAGCCGAATCCCAACAATTCCATCTTTACTTGTAAGAGTTGACATGTTACATTGAGATTTAAACGTCCATATTTACTAAAAGTAAACAGTACAGGTTCATTACAATACTTTAATTAAGGGGAAGAACAAATAAATAAATTATTACTTTTTTATTTATTAAAAAATCTATTATTCATAATAAATAACGTAGAATGATATCTAATCAATACTTAAATATGAATATGGTCTGTTTTAGCAGCCATTATTAAAGTTGATTATAATGTTAACATAAGATTGCAAGAATATTTGTTTAGCTCAATATCTTTAAATTTATAATTAAAGAAAAAAAAAATTTATTCCGGTACCGGGAATCGAACCCGAGCCTCCTGGGTGAGAGCCAGGTATCCTAGCCACTAGACCATACCGGACCGATGTGTGTAGGACGTCACAAAAATAAGGCCCATGCTTCTAGAAGCTTTTGTTTTAATTTTAAGATATAAGAAAATAAAAATAAGTTTTTTTTTATTTAGGCTATTTTATATTCTTATAAACATTATCTAAAAATAGTTCTTTTCGCATTATTATTTATAAAAATAATCGAAATACAAAGACGTATGTTAGTTATTTAAAATATTAAAACTATTTTCTAAAAATGTTTCTTCCAGGACATCTGAATCTTGTTCTTAAATCTATGTAATAATAATTTGTCCTAAAGCAAGATTCTAACAAATACAATTTTACAAACAAAACTCTGCCTCAAAAGACAATACTGAAAACATTCTCCATTCTAACATTAAACTCACACAATTTAAATATACTCGGCGGTCGTGACCAAGCAGTTTTCTGCCCTTAAACTATCAACCCAACCCTACTCTCGTGGCTACGTTCCCCCAGGCTGCCCTACGTACAGTCCAGTCAACGAACAGTTATAGATAGAAATTTTTGGAACTATATTTTTGACTTCGTAACATTGTTTGGGCTGGACAGGTGAACATATCAAAAGTCCTCGCCCGTAGCCTTTGTGCCGGGGAGGAGGGGGGATTTCGAAGGTCCCATTTTTCGGGTTTTCACTTATATCTCGGAAACCCTGCGTCCTTGCGATATGACTATTCTATAACAAATGAAAGCTGATTAAATTTCCTACAAGTTCTATCCAATAAAGTTTTTCGAGATATCTTTAGTTTCCGAAATATCCGCTCTTGAAAGTCTGTCATTTTGGGGAAAAACACAATTTTTTCTATTCTCGACCGGATATCTCTTCAACGATGAACCCAAAAAATAAATGTCGCCTATAGGGTTGTAGAGCATTCCATTCGCTTCAATAATATATATTACTTTACTATTTTATGTATTTTCTTTCAAACATTATATACGCACTCTCATGTTCTTAGCAAAACCATTGCTAATATAATGGACAAGATCTTATCTAATTGGGTGTGACTAACTGGTCAGTGGGCCCAAATTATATATTTTGTGCTATTTATACGTCCAGTACTCACTATATTTACATAATGGAGTATATTTTGGACAATACATTGACTGGAAATGGTGAGAAAATGAAAGGTTCATTGGTGGACAGTTGGTAGCCAAAACGGAAGAACGTTAACACTTAATTATCTTGTTGATAGAGTTTGTTCTTTGCCGACTTGAGCCAGTATCCTACCTTGAATTGAGCAGGATAGGACAAAAATCGACTAAATGATTGACGAATCGGAATTTTACTTATGACTAATTTATCATGGGATACAATTTTTGAGGATTAGTCTTGATTAAACTATTCTCGGTAATCATGAGCCGTTGATCATATTTATGAACTATATAAATACAGTGTATATGTATATTTTATACTTGGAAGTATAATGTGTTTGTATGTACATATGTAATAATATAATTGTATGTTTATATGCAATGATTCTTCCGAGCAAATCGCTATAGTTGCGGATGCTCGTAAATAAACATATAAAAAAAAATCCCTTTTGGTATCTGCCTACTAACAAAAATATATATAACTTTAGTCATGTCAATCATTACTACAGACTCACAAAGATTGACGACTCAGGAATAGATTAATGACTAATTTCAGTTATGAGTAATGATTTCAGTTATGAGTAGTAATTTCAGTTATGAGTCATTACTCATAACTGAAATTAGTCATTAATCTATTCCTGAGTCGTCAATCTTTGTGAGTCTGTAGTAATGATTGACATGACTAAAGTTATATATATTGTTGTTGTTTCATTTTACAACCAAATATACGATAATACAATTTTACTTATTTCTTAAATAATATAAATAGTCAAATATGCTAACAAATTATACAAAGTAACAAATTAACAGATTTTAATTTTGATAGTTTTGTATTGTGAAATTTTGTGATATGATGTAGGTTAGTGTTTAATTTGCATTCTGTCGTGTGCCAGGCGATGAGGTGGTAGTGAAGAATGAATGTGTAGTTTTAATATATATATATATATATATATATATATATATATATTATTTATTTTTTATATTCTTATTTTCTTTTAATGTATATTATTAATGATTTCTATGCATCGCTTTGGTAGCGATGTGTTTTTTGTTTTTTTTAATATATATAAAATTAAGTGATGTCGCGTAGATGACAGATTAACTATAAGCTTGATTATAGTTAATCTGTACATGATCGAATTTATTTTACTGCTACACTCATGTTTCTGTTGTCTGGCAAACTTACTCTGTACACCTTGTCTTTTTCTTCTTCTTCCTCCAGTCTTTCCTTGTGTTTTTTCCTTATTTTTCATGCGGCTGAATGCTTTATCCCATGTAGCATGAGACATTAAGTTTAACCTAGAAAAGACAAGGCACTGGGAGTATGAGACGTCAGAATGTGACCTTAAAAAGTCCGTCACGCAGGAGCTGCATAACTAAGCACTTTCCTCAGAATTTGGGTAGTGTAGACTGCTTTCCAGAACAATTTGCTTAAAATATCCTACATAAATTAAATAAAAACATGAATAGTTCTCTTTTAAATTTGTAATGAGTAACTGATCAATTATTAATTTGCTTCCAGAGTTATGTTTACACATGGTACCTACTACACTACGTAATAAATACAAAAAAACTCATATTATCGTATTTTGATCTAACGCAGGAACAGGATACTGTCACTCTAGTGGTAGAAAGCGCTCCTTGCGGCGGCTTTGTGAACCTACGTTTGGCGGGCTTTTCTATTGAAATATATTACAAATCAAACCCCCTCTTTACGATTGACCGATTCAGCTCATTTTTACAACACTTCTTTCTCATGAGTTACCCATGACGTATACCGCGTTTCGTTACAATACAGCAGAAATTACGACCGGTATGAGTATATTAGGAATTTGGGTCCGGAGTAAACCCCCCCTTCTAATGAACCGATTTAGTTTATTTTTACAACACATATTTAACTGTAGATTACCACTACGAATACCGAGTTTCGTCGAAATATACCAAAAATCACGGCTGGTAGTGGCGAATTGGTATTGTGGGTCCGGAGTAAACCCCCCCTTCTAATGAACCGATTTAGTTCATTTTTATATCTCACTCTGTCTATATTACCACTACGAATACCAAGTTTCGTTGAAATATAACAAATATTACGGCTGACATAGTCAAATTAGTGTTTTTGGTTCGGGGTAAACCCCCCCTTCCGGTGGACCGACTTTGGTGGTTAACGAACTCGTTCAATCGTTTGCAAATTGAATGCTATATACCAAGTTTCGTGACGAAAGAACAAAAACTCTGGCCGCTATCGTGTTAACAGACATATATATATATATATATATATATATATATATATATATATATATATATATATATATATATAGATATATATAAATTTTATCGGGGGTCATTTTCGGTGTCTACTAGGTAGGATCGATAAAGATTTGAAGAAATTTTTCAAAAATTCCGTCATGAGTCCAACCTCAATAGCTACTTTCCTTCGGAGGAAAGTGCTAAAAGGCAAGGTACATCTTGGGAGCCCGAGAAGTTAGAATTTGAGCGGGAAATGATAGGGATATGGGTGATGCTCTCCTTACTTGGCCAACGTCCAATCCCAAAGGGGAGTATGTAAATGCTTTTTATAGTGTCCTTTTTCAACCCTCGCATCGCCTCGGGGTGTAAGAGACCACATAATAAACACATCTAATGCCCGAGGTACATTCAGTCCCGTAACAGGCCACGAGTGGCAGATACTGTAGAGGTATCTGATTCGTGACCATACGGTACGCTAGGGGGATAGTGTGGTCAGTACTATACTCCGGCCGCCTGATTTTCCCCTTGCTGCTTCGACTGCTAGAGTCATTAGCACCAAATTAGTCTAGGTAACCTAGGGTTGGCCTAGGGACGGTCAGGGAGGCCGAATTCAACCAATGAACGAAGACACCAGAAGAAAAAAATCTTAAGTGCTTGCTCGGGATTTGAACTCAGGTCCTCCAGCATATGAGTCCAGTGCTCTACCACTGAGCTAACCTCGCCCCCAAACCCGAGGTACATTGTAGGCAAGTATTTAGAGAAAATCCTTATTTTCGAAATGTTTGACTCGTAGGAACTGCGTCATCATAGCACCTTCCCGTTCAAATCCCTAGTGTCATCAGTACAGGAATAATAGCATTAATTCATAGGTTTTGATATTTTTAAAAAATAAATAAAATAAAATTATATCTCAAAAGACGTCACAAAAGGAAAGTATTACGCCATCCTCAAGTCTCAACGTTCGCTCTTAGAAACACTATAACCAATACGTTTCTCATTTTCTTACCTTCTTTTACGAAAATACTCATTCTACTGTAAAATTCCATAAATATTTATTTATTTATTTGATGTGTTCCGCCTCATTGGCTATCAACACAAAGAACAGCATCCTCTGAATTATTCATTCTAAGAAATCAGCATAGCTTATGTAATTTTTTTTTTTTTTTTTTTTTTTTTTTTTTTTTTTTTTTTTACGGCGCATGTACAACTTGGCCATTAGCGCTGGGCTATCTATAGGTTACCACCCTTTATAATGCCAACAGCACGTGGTCGGTCACCCATTCAGGTACTGACCACGCCCGACGTTGCTTAACTTCGGTGATCTACGGGAACCGGTGTATTCAACGTGGCTATGGCCGTTGGCAGCTTATGTAATTGTATAAAATTTCAACTGTAAAAGACTTAGTGTTCTCCGTTAAATGTTACCTAGTATCTATGGAAGTATAAAGTTATTTTTAAGTCAACAGTGCTTATTGCCATCAAATAAGATTGTATAGTCCTGTGTTCTTGAGGTAGGTCAGTGTAGTGTTGATGTACATCATTGCCTAGGAGTTCCTGCATGTCATTCGGGATGTTCAAGTTGCATCGTCTTTGGCAGTCTGTCAGTATGTGTTTAATCGTAAGTTCTTTGTTACATATACTGTAAGTTCTTAATTCCATAAATAAACAACCAATTAAAAAAGTAAGGTAAACAGAGACAGAAATCCATCCAAAACAACAAAACTAACAATTTCGAAGTATTCAGCACTTATTTCTCCGATTGACATCGCCCCATGGAAAATTACTTCAGAAACTTTTATTTAGAGAATTTAGTAAGCTTTCGAATGGTCACCTTCCACCTACCACAATTTTCCAACCGCTTTCAAGATAGTTTAAAAAATATACCAACATCCGAAAACCTCATGTCTGTTAATAAAATATATTTTTTTAATACTTTCTTAACTCCAAACGCCAACAAAATTTAAATATCTTAAATGAGATGAATGCCAAACGTCTGGAACCAATTTCAACTGAATGAAGCGTTTCTGAATATACAAACTAAAACTTAGTTTGGTAAAAGTAGTTGTAACAATTTTGCTCGTACATGGTTACATATAAGGCTTTATTGTAAAATTGAACGAAGTCAAGGGATGGTTGGAATTCGGCTAGGAGAAAAAAAAGTCCGTCACGCAGGAGCTGCTAACTAAGCACTTTCCTCAGAATTTTCTAGTGTATACATTACTGAATAATTTGCTGTAAATAACCTATACAAATAAAATAAAAACGTAAATAGTTCTGCTCATTTACATTTCTCATGAGGACTGTTCAATTATTAATTTTGTAAATAATTTGCTTCCAGAGTTATGTTAATACATGATACTGTACTACTTAATAAATAAACAAAAACTTCATTTTCCGTCTTTTGATCTGACGCAGGAACAGGATACAGTCCCATTAGTGGGAGATAGCGCTCCTTGCGGCGGCTTTGGGAACCTACGTCTGGCGGGCTAATTCTGATGAAACAGAGTTTAAAGTAAACCCCCCTTTCCGATAGACCGATTTACTTCATTTTTACAACACTTCTTTCTCGTGAGATACCCACGGCGTATACTGCGTTTCGGTACAATACAGCAGAAATTACGACCGGCATGAGTATATTAGCACTTTAGGTCCGGAGTAAACCCCCCCTCCAAATACAACCCGTTTTTCTCTGTTGATCACCACCACGAATACCGAGTTTCGTTGAAATGTAACCAAAATTACGGCTGGTAGTGGTAAATTGGTAATGCGGGTCCGGAGTAAACCCCCCCCCCCCTCCTAATGAACCAATTTAGTTTATTTTTACAGCGTATGTCCTTCATTAGATCAAAATAACGAATACCGAGTTTCGTTGAAATATAACAAAAACTACGGCTGGCATGGTCAAATTAGTGTTTTGTGTCCGGGGTAAACCCCCCCCCCCCCCTCCCGGTGGACCGATTTTGGTGGCTAACGAGCTCGTTCAATTGTTTGCTAATTGAAGGCTGTATACCACGTTTCGTAAAGAAAAAACAAAAACTCTGGCCGCTATCGTGTTAACAGACACACATATATATATATATATATATATATATATATATATATATATATATATATATATACATAAAATAAATACACACGAATTACAAGTAAGAATAATCAGCCAGTAATAAGCGTTTTTTTAAAACATCATGAAAATAAATTTTGAACCAATCATATTTTTAAAAATTGAACATTACGCAGATAAGTGGTTCTCATATAAGACATAAGCCAACAGTAAACAGAAACAAATGGCCGCATGAGCCCACAAGTAACATCATTAAAAATTGTATATACTAAGAAAAAACAATATATTCTATATGTGAAAATAATTTATACTAATTAATACATTGATACGTACCTCTGCCTGAAGATCTGACTTTTTCTTTTCTCCTGACCGAATCCCAACCATCCCTTGATTTCATATCACCGCAACGGCAAACTATCTCCATCTCCATTATTGTAAATTGCATTATTGAGAACCATATTTGTACGAGTGAAAATAAAATATTTATGCTTTTGGACGTATTTTCGTTCATAGCGTCTTAGTTCTGTATTTTAATGGTAATTGGCCAGGATCTACATAAATGCTGCATATTGGGTTAGACCTGAACGCTCCCGTAGCCCAATAGAATACATGCTTACAGTGAGAGAGTGCCTGTGTGTGTGTGTTTGTGTGTGTGTGTGTGTGTGTGTGTGTGTGTGTGTGTGTGTGTGTGTGTGAGAGAGAGAGAGAGAGAGAGAGAGAGAGAGAGAGAGAGATGTCACCTACCGCCAGTAGGTGGGTTCATGAACTACCCGTGAAGGTATACGGAAGAACTGTAATAGATTGCAAACCATTTATCAAGCTATATCCTACTACAGCTTCCCAATCACCAGTTTTTCTTATCCACATCAATGGCCTATCCAAAGTCAAGTCTGTTTATTTATTTCTGTTACATTTGCACGTTATTATTTAGTTTATTATACATGTTTTATTGATTATAATAATAAATATTATATGTTCGAATGTGTTCAGAAATGAAAGAAAGTTCGACATCACCTGAATGCGTTAAAGACTATTTCTTCCATTTTTTTAAATTTATTTATTCACGGAGCTTCACGACGGCAAGGCGATTTGCCTTGAAATTAAATTCAGTATATTAAATTTCTGAAAAAAAAATAAATAAAAAAAAACACAAAATAAAAAATTAAAATTAAAAAACAAATAATAATAATATTAATATAAAATAAAATAAATAATTAAATCAAACCAAATAATTGATTTCATAATTTAATCTATAGAATATAAGAAAATAAACAATGACAAATTACGATAATAATAAATAATAAAATATTCCTCGATTTAATAAGATTCTTCTTCGATTTAAGTGCTACAATTCTCAATATTCCTTGTTTATGTATTAATATTTCGAATGGTTACTGACAGTTTACCAACATTTCCTAAACGTTTTAGAAATATTTAAGAAAATATACGAAAATCCTAAAACTACTCATGTCTGTTAATAAAAATATTTTTGTTTGAATACTTCCTTATCTGCAAGTACCACGAAAATTTAAATATCTGAGTATAGATGAATTTCATACATGTAGACAATATTTCAACTGAATCTAGCTATTTTAAGTACCCAAACAGATGATGAGTACTTTTCTCGAATTCGGTTACATATATCGGCGTTGAATTTTTCTACGTTGGAGAACTTATAAAAAATGTATCTGGAGGCCTGCAAACGAAAAGCAGTAAGAGCAACGATTTTTTTGTCGCTCATAAAACAATGTTCGTATGTTCTGGTTAACAAACTAGACCCTTTAATGAGACAATGTTCGTATGTTCTGGTTAACAAACTAGACCCTTTAATGAGACAATGTTCGTATGTTCTGGTTAACAAACTAGACCCTTTAATGAGACAATGTTCGTATGTTCTGGTTAACAAACTAGACCCTTTAATGAGACAATGTTCGTATGTTCTGGTTAACAAACTAGACCCTTTAATGAGACTGAACCGACAAATATTTTGATATATATTATTTTCCACGTATTTCTGACCTTTATTTACGTCTAATTCTTTATTCTTTATATATGACCAAGGTCAAAAGAATGGTACTCCAATTTTCTTTCTACTATTTGTTGTTTGTACGCCCTAGACGTTTCGTGGCCTTTATGCCACCTCCTCAGGGGCCATTACATCCCCATGTGTGGATAGCTCGCCAGTCTTAGTATGGGTGGCGAGCTATCCACACATGGGGATGTAATGGCCCCTGAGGAGGTGGCATAAAGGCCACGAAACGTACAAACAATAAATAGTACAAAGAAAATTGGAGTACTATTCTTTTGACCTTGGCCATGTATAAGGAATATATATATATGTTACAAGCTGACCCGGCAAACCCGGTTTTTTTGCCATATATGTTATTAAATATTTTGGTTGTGAAATAATAATCCCATACCGGGGATCTCGTTGTTTAATATTTATGCAGTATCCGTCTTGTCCCTTCCAGAACATTAGCGGATATTGGATAGAGTCTTATGAATGGTGTGTATCAGCAATGGACTCAAGATTATTATGTCTTCTTCGAATCAGGATATCTCGCGTAGCTGTAAGGTTGCCATCCAGGATTCCAGCAACGGCATCATCATGAACACAGATTGAATTTGTTCTCCAGATGGTTTTTTGTCAGGATTGATGACAACAGCGTGATTGTCACTTCGTAAATTGTGCATGTGTGATTTAAATAATTTCATCAATTCCTTCTGCACGTTCAATTGATCGTCCAGCTCACTGACGATGCGCCTGGCAAACCGTGAATTGTGGTTAATGTAGCCCCAACGTGCAACCAAGCGATTTGCGAGTGCGCTTCCGGAGTCCTCACGTCCCATAAAGTAATTTTGCCAAATTGTTGTGGTTCGTTTGGCATTGGCAGCAATGATCCCGTTTTGTGATAAAGTTGGTCCTTGATTTTGAAACTTGAATTAAATTGTTGACCATTTGCAGCATTATGTTTAACTATTGTCGTTGCTCCGAACGATGCCATTTGGAAACATAAATTGAATGTTGCAATTAACTTTAGAATCTGGAGCCATATTTCTCTTTGTTTTATATGTTGAATAAAACTAAATTTTATAATTGAAGTACTAATATCGTTATTATAAAATGGGGATTGGTGGAAGAAGGTTGAAAATTTAGGGGTGTATGTATTTTTTAATTCCAAATCATAAAAAAATAAAAATTAAATATTTTGTCAAAAAAATAAAACAATATTTTATTGTTGTTGGGGCTACCCTTAACACTTAGGGGTATAAAAATTAGTTAGAAATCTATTCTCAGGCTACTGAATATAGATATTAAATTTCATCAAAATCGGCAAAGCCGTTTCGGAGGAGTTTAAACACTAAAACTGTGACACGAGAATTTTATATATTAGATTTGAACCACCGTCTGTTTTGTGATCTATGAGTTCAGAAACATGAAATTTGAAAAAAAAAACAAAAAAAAAAACATGTTCCGGTGGACGGATTCTGCTGGTTAACGACCTTGTTGTGCCCAATTTCATCAAAATCGGACCATTATTGGGGCCAGGAAAGAGCGAACAGACAAATATATATATATATATATATATATATATATATATATATATATATATTTGAACCACCGTTATTTTCGTTCTCTAGGGGTTCTGAAACGTAAAATTTTCTAGTCGGCACTTCCGGATTGTTTCATGAGGTCAACCTTATAAGCGGGGTTCCTCCCTATGAAGGGAGGGAGGAACCGCGCTAAAACTAAAAGCATGATTTCACACAGCTTCCAGTCGAGAAGAAGCAACCCAGGGAAATTCAGGAACGATGCGATCAGGAGGGAAAGGAAGGCCCCAAAAAGATTTATTCATCCGAATATAAATCTAATAGTAAATCGGACACAAACAAGAACAATTAATCGACCGAAGAGATATATCTTTAGATTCTAGCTTTATTGAAAGTGTCCACCTCTTTTTCCCTTTACCGGCTCCTGATTTATATCTTCCAAAGAGATTTATTCCCCTAACTTCTGTAGCGTTGGGGATAGCTTTCCCTACTATCTTCCTATAGAATATATATACTGTATTTTCTTGACCACAATTTCAAAATTTTCAATAAAGTATGTCAGTATTTTATCAATTTCATTTTATTTTTATGTTTTTTTTTTCAGGTATCCTCACTAGAATGCTTCAATAACCAACGTCTTTAATAGAAATTCCGACTCGCAAGAACTGCGTTTTTTCAGCGCGTTTTCGGACTTATCCCTAGGATCATTTGAAAAGAATTAAAGCTCTTAATGCTTTGCTTTGACCGTTCTTGAATAATATTTATTTATTTATTCTTGAAAACTCTCAACAAAGGCCCAATATAACCATTAAACATATATACAATGGCAAAATTGAAATTATAACATCTAATGCAACATTCCTTATACATCATATACTTATTATCACGCAGTTAATTAATTAACTCAATATAAAATTTAACTTCATATAAAAAACATATTACAAATATAACTTAAGGATGAGACGGGAAGCAATACTAAAGAAGGATATTGTTAAAAAGAATAAAAAAATTATATTTGTTTATGATTTGATTTTGAGTATTGTGTTAATATTTGGACTACATTCAGTAATTAAGTCGTGTAAGTCGTGTGGGATGAGTAAGTTCTCTAGTTTCCTGCAGTCTGTCAGTATGTGATTTATAGTCAACTGTTCATTGCACTCGGGACATATTGGCCTTTCTTTTCTCTCCATTAAGTTGGTGGACTCCCGTGGTCTAGTGGCTAGCGCGCTAGATTCATAAGCGGGAGATGGTGGGTTCGATCCCCGCCGGCGCCAGAAATTTTCTCATCTCAGGGCTCGCTGAGAAAATTCCTGGCTGCAACCTGGATGTCGGCGCCAATAGCCAAGATTCGTTGATGCGCCGTAAAAAAAAAAAAAGTGGGAGTGCGTAAGAAGGGAATCCTGAGACGTGTTAGGACAACTTGTTCTCTACTTGAAAGGTTATTATTCTTAAGAGGCCAGGCTTTTAATCTTGAATAATATAAATACACGGGGTCTCCCGTGGTCTAGTGGCTAGCGCCTTGGACTCATAAGCGGGAGATGGTGGGTTCGATTCCCATCCGGCGGTAGGAATTTTCTCATCCCAGGGCTCGTTGGGAAAATTCCTCGCTGCACCCTGGATGTCGGCGCTAATGGCCTAGATGTTGATGCGCTGTAAAAAAAAAAAAAAAAAAAAAAAAAAAAAAAAAAAAAAAAAAAAAAAAAAAATATATATATATATATATATATATATATATATATATATATATATATACGTAAAAAGATTAAATGAACTCTCAAATAGAAGCAAGATTTTAGGGTCCGCAATGCCCACGAAACTAATAGAATCTTTAGGAAAAATTACTCCCGTTGTCTTTCAACTTTCGCTCTAGGAAAACAGTTTTACAAATACTTACCTAATTTACCTACGTTGATTTACTAAAATCCTTATTTTACTGTTAAATTCAATGTACAAAAAAAAAAATTAAAAACGTGCAAAAGGACGAAACTTTCGGATTTTGAGTACCGATTTTTCCGAATGAGATTGATCTATTAAAACGTCCACAAACTTTCGAATATATCCTCTGTATTTACTTCGAATTCTCGAACGATTTCGAGATATTTACGAATATATTCAAAAAAGAAATAAAAATGAGAAAGAAAAAAAACAGGAAAAGTCTAGTTTTTTCACTTTATACGAAAACGGTTGTAGATATGGCCTTGAAAATAGTTTCAAAGATTCTCCACGTACAATTTGCCTATAAAAAGTGTTAGTGGTTAACACCTCGGATTCACATGCGCGAGATAGGGGTTCGAGTCCCACCTGCAGCAGGAATTTTCTCATCTCGCGTCTCGTTGAGAAAAAAAATCCTGTTAACGTAAAAAAGTAACTGCGATTTTTTTTGGGGGAGCGGATTTCACCCCAAAACAGGTATTTAAACGGCATTTAAAATAAAACAACACAAAGTAAAGGCTTTCTTTTGGTGATCCGAAATATCAACACCCATAACAAAGTACGCGAAAGGCAAACAAATCTACAAGTGGCTCATCTTTATCACCTCGTCTAGTTTTCCATATATTGAACGCCTCTTCAGACTTGGCTTTTGTAGCATAGAGCTCTTGAAAAAGCATCCAATGTGCGTAAATCTCGTTGGTCATCAAGTAACCATCCGTTTCCAAAAAGCAAGCCTAGACAAGATGTTTTAAAGCCTTATCAATAAGGCCCGGAAGTTAGGCGAAATGCCTTTTTTATCTGGATATATTGAAGAATCATATAGAAATATGTTTCCTTGCATTTAGGAAGCATAGAGACAATCTTTATTTTGCCTATTTTGGCTTACGTTCCCTATTCTAAGATTTAAAGCCTTTTTTTGCCTTTTTGGTTGCTATGAAATTTTTTTTTCTGGGGTTTAAACATTTTAAAAAGCACATAATGAATTTCCGTTCATCGAAGACAAAAAAGGTTGCACAAATTAAATTACATATTGCCGTCACAAATATCTATTCGAAAGCTTATTTTCCCAAACCATGGATTGAACCTCTGTAAATAGCAGAACCTTCCTTAGTAGAAGGAATGCACAAGCATGATAGGAGGAAAGAGAGAGGATAAGAGAAGTTCATCTCCTTCCTCACACCCCTTTTGCTGTGACAATGGTGTAATTACCTGCTATTCCGGATTTCGAAATGATAAGATAATGCAGAGGAAGTTTTTCCATAATGAAAAACATTTTTTCTGAGAGGTATATGACAGTTGATACTTTGAAAAATTATCTTGTTGCTTGTAACAAGGGGAAGTAAGAGTAAGTTCACTAATTCTGTGATAAATTGATAATAAAGAAATGAATGAGTATTTAAAATACTTATTTTCATTATTAATGAGTGAGATTCCTCTTTGCCTTCATTATTAATAAATGCCAACTTAATTACAGCACTGCCTATTTTCAGTCTTTCAAGTGCCTTTTTGCCTGCCTATTTTATCCATAAATAAATGCCTAACTTCCGGATTCTACTTATCAATAACGGCAATCAGTCTTTCAATCAGACTGCAGCTGTGTATAATACTAAGAACGTTGTACACAGTCTTGTTTTTTACACAGTGGTGGTTTTTACAGTGGTAACACCAAGAAACCTTTTTTGGCTTTACTTTGAGCCTAATATCATTCCGTAATATTTAAAAAGTACCTAATGTAGTGATGGAATGGCAATGTAAGCAAAAGTTAATTAATCCTAAGAAAGAGGTTTCTAAAATGTCTGTAATATGCTTCAATTTTTTTTTTCACACATCTAATATCCCCATTAGGCCCCAGGGATGCCCATATTTCTTACAGGTACTCCGAGTTGCAGTGGCTATTCCCCATCAAATCGGCTAAAATGCTTTCCTTTAAGTTCATTTCTTTACCAAACCATTTCTTCCAAATCCCCTTCCTGTATCTACAACCTCCTTCAGTTTAAATCCTCTGTCCATTCCCGTAGTACCCGCTCTAGTGTTGTTAAAAGCGAGCCCTGACTAGAGGCTTCAGGCCTGAACCTTGAACCTAGCCTCTAAAGCCCGAGCTCTGAGGGCTCGATGAAGGCTCGGGAGTGAGGCTTCAGCCTAACCTTATCAAGCCCTGAAGGTTCGGCAAGGTTCTCCCTCGAGCCTTGAAGGCTCGGCCTTGGAGCCCTGGGAAGGTAGAGCTTCGGCAAGCACGGTTATAGTCAAACCCTTTCTAGTGCTTTACTAGATTATCTATATACAATAATTACTTACCTTATAATCATTGCATTTTATTAATTTCGATTTGTTGGTGACATATCTCACCATTTATTTAACAATAATAAATTTAAATTTTTAGCGGCATCTTTATTTACAAAGGGAGGTAATTTAGCTGTTATCTCTGATAATTCTTATTTTGCTTCATTTGTAATTTATTAAAATTCAACAGAGTTCAGTTTATTACGTTAATGATTACGCTAAATATAGTGCTTCAATTAGCTGATTTTTTTAAATTCTGTATTCTTATGGATTAAAATCTGAATGAAAAATTGTATGGACTTTTATTATTTAAGGGAGATAAAATTATGACAGTGTCATACAGTTAAGAAGTATGACAGTGTTGCCATCACCGTCTAACAGAATTTATTTTTTAGAAAAAGTTACTATTTTTAACCGATTAGTGATCCATATAATCTAGTTTATCGATGTCATGATAAATTTAATTGCTAGCGAATAATTTCAGTGTGGCGGAAACAATTTTGGACGAATCTACCAAAGTATATTTCATTAAACAGCTGTTTGCCCACCATCCGCCATTTTGGAAATGAAAAGTTAAAGGCTTCAAAGCATGCGCTTTCTCCCGAGCCGAGCCTTCAAGGCTCGCGCCTTCTATCGAGCCGAGCCTTCAAGGCTCACGCCTTCTATCGAGCCCTGTCCAAGCTCCGAGAGCTCGAGCTTTTAGGAGCCGCGCCTTCTAGCCTTAAAGGCGCGCTCTTTTACAACACTAACCCGCTCCCGTCCCTCCCATCGCTATCCTCCCACTCATAAAACAGCCGTCTTCGACCGTTCCTTCATCTCCCGAGCCTCCTCCTTCTGGAACTCTCTCTTCAGTCGTCTCTCTCTCATTTCTCACCTTTATTTAAATCCGGCCTCTTCGCTTTTCTCCTATCATCCCAGGAAGTCGCTCTCTAAGAATTGACCACCAATGTAATATTCCTAAGACAAGAATATTTATGGACCTTGATTTATAACCAAACATTTTGTTTAATTTGTTGTTTATTTCAATTTGTCAGTTATTTTATGATTTCATATTAGCACTTTCCGAAGGAATATATTTTTTTTTTTTTTTTTTTTTTTTTTGTATGTGCATTTATTTGTTATACTTTTATTTTCTCTCACTCCTCCTTTCTTTTTTGTTTTATATTGAACTTTTTACTATACTTTATATTCTTATCCCCCCTCCTGTATACGGTTTCATCATTGTTCCTCCTTACGTTATCCTCTCCTTGCGATGCCATATTCCACCATTTATCCGATTCACTCCCTTCTTTCTTTTAATAAGTAGAGGTATTTTATTTTATTATTGAATTTTTTAAAATAGCGTTGGAGTATTTTTTCGCGTAATTACAGTTAATTTTTATTTATTTATCCAATTATGTAAATTTTTAAGAGAGTAATGCCCGGGAATAAAGGTTTTTTTTTTTTTTTTCATTTTATTATTGCCAGTTAGTGGTCAAGACATGATGTGTGAAATAAATGAACATTTTTTTTTTATATAAAGTTGATATTTAATGATTACTTTAAGTCTTACCTTAAATTTGAATAAAAAATAAATAATTACTTCGATAATTATAAAATTTGCGGGAAATAGTTTCCTCCTTGCAGAACACACTGACTACATATCCCGACATCTGGTCATCACCGTTGATGTAGCCCTTCAAACCTCATCATGGTTAGCTCTCATTTCCGGTTATGATTCGCGAGTCATTACGATCAGATGGTTTATGTCTTCCGACTTAAGCCTACCCCACAAAAAAATAATGTGTATATGCAGAGAAAAGTGGGGATAATCTACAAAAAAAAAAAAAAAAAAAAAAAAAAAAAAAAAAAAAAAAAACTAGTCAAAAACCTTCCTGGGGCAGTTTTAGTAGAATCTCATATCCCAGACGAAAGACCGTATCCCATAAATACGAGAATGCGTTTTGCTGTTCCTCTGAGACGAACGACTGATAAGGTCAGGCGAGACTTTTGTAGACTGGGAAAAAGGACGAAAAAAAAAAATACTCCAATGGGTCCACTGAACTTTTTACAGAGTTCTCCTTTATTTACGTAACGAGCAATAGAGTCTTGAGTTAGGAGACAGCTGTAGCTTTGAGAGGTCGAGCGAAAATCACGTTCGCTCCTTCGGAGAAGCCATCAGCCTAGCAGCTGTCTGGTCGTTGCTCTGACCAGTAGACTGCGAGTCCAATCCTACGACCTAATATATACCCGGGTCTTGAAGGTGTATGTCCATCCATTCTGTGTGACTAAGAAATTGTATGTGTAATGATACATAATAACAATAAATAGTCATTTCTAACTGATTGCTAATAATTTTTGGCGAAAGGTTTCTTATCATTCAAGGATAATTTACAATCTCCTTGGAATGATGTAAATTTAGCCTTTGTATAAGCTGTCAGTTGGTTTCATGAGTTATAATTGTTTGCTTTAGTACATAGTTTTCTTAAAGCTTTTTCTAAAAATTTATATTATCTCACCAGGATTGACCGTACATGAGATTTGTAGGCACATGTTATGTTGAATCTTGTAAAAACATTTTGTGTAAACTGATGAGATGCAGATAGTTCGTCGTTGAGGTGGAAATCTGGCTTAGAAAAACCGTAATATTTTCAGAAAAAAATTAATTTCGAACGTTCCAGCATGCTCTTTGGTAGCCTTCTTCAGCAAAAAAAAAAAACAATATACACAATTACAAACAAAGATAATTTCAAGAGTAAGGAAAGTTTTACATTAAGACAATAGGTTAAAAACAATTTTGTAAGTGCATATTAGGTAAACAAAAGTTCTTTTTTTCATGAACAAATTAACACAGGCACAACAAATAAATGAGAAGGTACACACAAGCACAGCATTTTTTAAAAAAATTATAAGTATAATGAGTTTTCTTAAAATCTGACGTTTGCTGTTAGCCGAATCCCAACCATTCCTTGGCTCCATTATTTTAAATAAATGAAGGCCTGTATCCTCTTGCTCCAAAATTCCTTAGCGCCTTCCAATTTTGGATCCTATAACTTCTAAGGAACCAGGGGATTCACCTTTCATAATTTGTCAACTGATAAGGGCTGGTTCTCATCTATCTCGATTCTTATTGTGGCATCTAATGGCCCTTTTGTGAATCTATCTTGGGTTAAACAGTTCACTTCGTCTTACACCTCGAAACCAGTTTTCTTCCTGAATAAAACTTAGGTTCGCATGTTATGATTTCCATTTATTATCAGAAGTTTTCATATCTGAGCTTCAGTTATCCTTCCAAATGGAATTAAGTTGACATTAACCTTTATAGCTTAAGATGAAGGTTAGAACTCAAAATATCTCATAACATGTTTTGTGCCATATATACAAATAAATGGTATAATTATTGAAATGTCATCAAAAGTTTTTATTGATACATTAGAAGTAATATTTATTATCTGTGCATTGGTTACTAGCCAATCTCCAATTGTTACGAAACGCACAAAAAAGCGAAAAAATATTATTTCGGTAATTTATTTTTATTCTAAACTGGGATTCCTGGTTTCTACTAATTTTCGGCTACCGAATATTTAGAAACTTCTATGGAATTATAATAATAGATTATTAACTAATCACTAATTTTCAAGTTATTATTACTTGAAATTATTTTAAGTTTCTTTAATTTTCTCCAAACTAACATTTATAAATCTGATTGCCTCTTTTCAGCAATTATGTATAGCCTTGTTGATAAAATTATTTAAATCGGGAATATTTATAGAGGAGTTTACGCCTTTCGGCCTTGGTCATTAATTAATGTTTCAACAATGATGTTTACGACCATAGAAAATTGTAAACAAAGCTGGAAAACGCATCGGAAAACATTTCCCTGATCGTATTATTATCATATTTTTCAAGTTCATTCAGAATGGAATCGTTTTATAGTCGACATTCAAGGTAATATCTTCATTTCGAAGGCACTTCTTAAGGATATTTTGTTATAATAATATTAAAATGTATTTATTATATATCAAGCGGAATGGCAAAGAACAATACATATAATTAATTAATATGATTTATTAGTTTCGCGCATTTACTGGCTTATCAAGAGCTTTAGTTAAAATTATTTACAGCCACATTGGGCAAATATACCTTCCTGTATGAGGGCCATGTCATGACTAATAGCATGGTAGTCTAAGTAATATGTACATACTGTATATAATGTTCAGCTCTTGATGAAAGACTGTAAGTGTTCTCAGCTTAATAATGCCAATGGCACGTGGTTTTCCCCGGGCGGTAACCCATCCAAGCAATGGGTACGCCCGGTTGCTTACTTAACTTCGGTGATATACGGAAGAGTTGAATTCAACGTGGTTATGGCCGTGTACATATTTATTTATTATATGTATTATTTTTCTACTTCTCCAGTTTAAACAGGGTGCCGCGCTTGTAGATAACAATACTCAAGGGTGTAAAACTAGACCAAAAAGGTAAAGGATACAAACATTCGTTTTAGAATAATTAGCATAATCGTTTCAAATTTTCTTTACAAAAGGAAATACGGTTTGTAAGTTTGGATGTGTGTGAAACGATGCAATATCCTCAGAATCCAAACCCTCAAATCCAAAATACTCCGCAAAATATCCAATGCTCTGTTCTGTACACCTTCACTATCCATAACGACTTAAAACCCCCCTTCGTCCAAACCCTGTCCAAAACCCGATACCTTAACTCACTACAATCTCCTTATCACTAAGTTATTCTCATACTCCATTTCCGGTGACCCTTATCGCCACCTCAATCGCAAATGGCCAAGTGATCTTCTGAAATCAAAGCATGTAAAAAAAATGTAAATACATTAAATAGGTTCCCTAAAACAAAATGTAAATCTCTAGTTATAATTTCAAGCAAATAGGTTTTGGTCAATGGGTATTTCTTATTTTGGTCAACCGCACGTTTCTATCCCGTTCTGTTCCAGAACTTTGCCGTTCTAAAAGTTATTTTGAAAACCCGTGTTTTTGTATTTTTTCTGCTTCTACACATTTCAATGTTCCATTATTACTTTAAAACATAGTGGTACGTTTTGTATTGTCATTAAGTGGGCGTGACTTAGTAATTTGTATCCAATTCGAATTCTTGTAAGGACTACTTCTTCTCTCCGGCAGCTTCTTTAGCTGGAGTTCCGTTGTTTTATGAATGCTTTATCTTCCGAAGCTTGAAGACATTCAATAAATGTCAATAAGTGTTTTACAGTGAATGAAATAAGACATTCAGCGTTAAACACTTACTAACAGACTGCAGGAAACATGAAAACATCAATATACCACGGGACATATATGAACTCTTGACAGATGGTAACCCACACATATCCAGTAATTTAGACTTTTTAAAACAAATAAAAATGTATGAAGAAATATAGAAAAGTTAAAATATTTTAATATACTACCTATGTTAAAATAAAATGTTATTTGTACAAAATAGAGCGAAAAGACAGCATTTTTAGTTTAGCTCAGGTTAATTCCAAAAATAACAAATCAAATTCTTGTTTGTAAAAACTTGTTTAACTTATAATTGTGTACTTTTTGGGGGAAAAAATCATTAATCATAAACATTTTGTTAAATCATAGTAATATTTGTACCATAGCTTACATTCGGTTACACCCTTTATCCACAACTTTGCTACTTACACATCATTGCTATGTGGAGGTAACCATTGAAATAATTACAGTGAATGAATCTATTGGAATCTCTTTGCTACTAAATAGAGTGGTGTTTCATCTATGGTTTCCGGGAACTTCACATCTTCAATTTTGTCACATACACCCGTCTTTTTCTAGGCGCCTAAATTGTAAAATAAAATTTAACTGGTCATAACCGTAACAGTATAAATCCACAGAAAAAAATAAATAGCTTTAAACAATACGGCAGAATGGGTGACGCGGAACACGTCTCAAGAAGAAATAACTGCTCTGACACCACAGTAGCCATGTTTTCATGGAAGTGTAAACATCCAGGGAGAATTTACCAACAGTCGTTTGAGAAATAAAACCGTGACTCGTTTGTTATAAGGAATTCAAAAGGAAAACCTTGAAAACCCCCTGGTGTCAATGAACTAACTCATCCATTTCACTACTGTCTCAGTTCCTTCAGTAGCCTGAAATTCAGTATTACAATCTTTATGGCATTTTTTATTTTTACTTTCTAATAGTTTATCGCAACTGAGGCGATTAAACGGTTAGAACTGTACAAAAAATTACAAATTAATGTAAATAATTAGAAAATTGAGTTAATACTGTGTAGGAGGCCCGGTGCCCTTCGTGCCTAAGGTCGTGGGTTCGATTCACACTTGGGTTGGTGGCTTTTTACCCCTATCCTGGCTAGAAAATGATAATAACCTATAGATAACCCGTCCTAAATTTCGTTGGTAATAATAAATGGACTTTAAAATTTTAATAAATAAATAATTCTCTGTAGAGATTTTAGTGACTCACTCAAATATATTTATTTCTCTATAAAACTATAGGTTTGTTAGATGTTGTTGAAAATATTTTAAGTATCTAATAAGTAGAGCCCGGAAGATAGGCATTTATTTTTGGTTAAAATAGGCAGGGAAAAAGGCACTTGAAATGCTGAAAATAGGCAGTATTGTAATTAAAATAGGCATTTATTAGGATTGAAGGCAAAGAGGAACCTTACTCATTATTAATAAAAAAATATGTATTTTGAATACTCATTCATTTCTTTATTATCAATTTATCACCGAATTAATGTACTTACTCTTACTTTCCCTTCTTACAAGCAACAACAAGATGCTTTTTCAAAGTATCAACTCTCATAGACCTTCTCAGAAAAAATGTTTTTCATCATAGAAAAACTTCCTCCGCATTATCTTATTATTTCGAAAACGTAATACCAGGTAACTATACCATTGTCACAGCAAAAGGGGTGTGAGGAAGGAGACATACTTCTCTCATCCTCTCTCTTTCCTGCTATTCATTATGCTTGTGCATTCCTTTTACTAAGGAAGGTTCTGTTATTTACAGAGGGTCAATCCATGGGTTGGGAAAATAAGCTTTAAAATTGATATTTGTGACGGCAATATGTAATTTAATTTGTGAAACCTTTTTTGTCTTCGACGAACTAAAATTCGAAATTCGTTATGTGCTTTTTAAAATGTTTAAATCGCAGAAAAAAATTGCATAACGAGCAAAAAAGGCAAAAAAGGCTTTAAATCTTAAACTAGCCAAAAAGGCAAAATAAAAATTGTCTCTACACTTCCTAAATGCACGGAAAAATATTTATTTCTATCTGATTCTGCAATAAATCCATTCAGATAAAAAAGGCATTTTGCCTAACGGGCTCTACTAATAAGTAAGGAACGTTGTCTTTTTAGAGATATGTTTTTGGTCATTTAATAATGAAACAAACTGTATTTATATATATATATATATATATATATATATATATATATATATTAATACATTATGTTCATTGAGGCTTAGGGTCGGAAAAAGTAGCACTTCCTTGTATCACAACACTTTATTTTGCATGCCCTACATGTTTCGTGCTTTATTCATTCGCACCTCATCAGGGGCACTTCTTGCTAAGAATTCCTCTCGTCTCATGTACCTTCTACGGGACAGGGGGAAACATGTAGGGCATGCAAAATAAAGTGGTGTGATACAAGGAAGTGCTACTTTTTCCAACCCTAAGCCTCAAAGAACATAGCGTATTAAGAAATATTTTGGGTCATCTACAAGAATAATATATATATATATATATATTCTGCTTAAGATTTCGCAGGAAAGTATAATTAATCACTGATAAGGTCTTTAGCACTAGTTTTTTTCGCATGCACCATTATATTTCGCCCGAATCAAATTTTGCTTCTTCAAACAGGAATTGAGAAGATATGGTCGACCGTTCGGAAGTAGGAAGCGTTGATCGTCGGGGTTTCGGTCAGTGTTCTTATTCAATAAAACACATTTTATTTGCTAAAATGTATATTTATTGCCGCCAACGTTTCGGCTTGCTATACAAGCCATCTTCAGGGCTATTGAGAAGATTGAGAACTGTCCCGTTTCAAGAAGCATAGCCGAAACGTTGGCGGCAATAAATATACATTTTAGCAAATAAAATGTGTTTTATTGAATAAGAACACTGACCGAAACCCCGACGATCAACGCTTCCTTCAAACAGGAATGTATTACTGTTGAAAATATTTCATTTTATTGATTTTTTTGCTTTTCTTTTTATTAAAAAATACAAAAATAAATGTAAAAATAATGGACACAACTCCATAAGGACCATGAGGAAGGAATTCCTGCAAATATAACGCTACGCGGGAATAAACTACCGCTGGAAACAAAATGTATATATGTATATATGTATATATATATATATATATATATATATATATATATATATAATAACTACCACAAGATCGTGAAAACTTGATAATCATATCAATAAAGTCCCCATTCTGACCGAGTCTTTAATGTTTATCCGCAGAGGGAAAATCAGGCGACCTATACGGAGTCTACCGTATTTTTTTTTTTTTTTTTTTTTTTTTTTACGGCGCATCTACATCTAGGTCTACCGTATTGACACGAATCATATACCTCTACACTATCTGCCCATCAGGGCCCGTGTGTCCTAAACTGTTACATTAATATTTTTCAAAAGGGGAATCGCTAATCATTTTTTCTTGTCAAATGTTAGTTACTTGTGTATTTTATTGATTTAATGAAAATATTGATTATGCCTAGATATTTTATGATAAATGCTTGCGAATTACATTGCTATTAACTGCTAAACTACACATAACTATTAAACATTTTATTATGAAATTCTCGAATTGCGAATTGTTCTGTTTTTTGACAGTTGGGAATGTTCCATTCAGAGTTTTTTGAATATTACTTCATCTTGCTTGTTTTGTGTGAGTATGTAAAAAACATTATTTTAGGCCCGTTTTGGTTTTAATATTTTTATTTTGAAGCATTTATGCTAAAGCATGAAACATTCGTGGGAATGTATTTTAATGAGTTTTAATTAACCAGGATTAGAAATGGCTAACATTTATAAAAAATCTAATTAAAAATAGGGGTTGTTCGATGTTTTGCCAATTTTTTTTTTCAGTCTTCAGTAAATAATTGTTGAGAATCCCTAATGACTACGTGAAGTAGCAATGACAGACCCAACGCCTCGTCGGCTGGCAGGGCGTGTCAGCTGTCATGATCCCCTGACAACCAGTAATTTCGAAAGGGGGGGGGGAGGCGTCATGCAGTCTCGCTTTCTCAATTAGACTTTAATATGCTTGTGTATCTTTCATTTGCTCCGATGAAGGTCCTTGTTGAACATCCATTATACGCACTGTTGACGTCTGGATTGTGGCAGGGGTAGGGATGTTATCCCTTGTTAATTTCCAAGTGACTTCTCGTTAGCCCGCTATATATATATGTATATATATATATATATATATATATGTATATATATATATATATATGTATATCTTAGCGCGTTTCCTCCCTACCTCCAAATGGAGGACCCCCCTCATGACCCGACCTTATGACGCAATCCGGAAGTGCCTACTAGAACATTTCATGTTTTGGAATCCATAGATCGCAATAATAAAGGAGGTTCAAATTTGTGCATATATATATATACACACACATATATATATATATATATATATATATATATATGAGGCGTCTAGATTGAAAACAAGACACATCATTGAAATCAATTTGTTCAGAAAACACAAAAAACAGAACAAGTCTTATGTTTAATTTTATACATGTGTATAATTTTCTTAAAAGTTGTAAGTATCGAAGAAGAATGTTTTTGAGGAATTTGAGAAGTTTATCTGTAATATCATGTACTTTGAGGGAATTTTTATTTTTGAAGTGTCTTACTTAGTTTTAAAAGTCACTGATGTATGTTTTATCTTGAAGCCAACTTTCCACTTCAGCATTAAAAGACAGCATCAGCTATTAAGTTTTTGAAAATACTTTTCTTTACCAGTACATAGAGGACATTTTGAACTTGTAAAATCAACTGTTACCTCAAAATCGTAAAAATAGTGATGTGTCTTCTTTTGATTCTAGACACCTCATATATATATATATATATATATATATATATATATATATATATATATATATATATATATATATATATATATGTATGTATGTATGTATGTATATTGGTCTGCTTTTGATTATCTGCAAAAATACTTTAGGTCTAGTTCGTTAACCAGCAGAATCAGCCTACACTTGTTTTATGGACAAAATTCGCACGAAAAAAATGTGTTACGGCCTTTGATTTTTATACCTTTTATAGCTTCTCAAGCTTAGGAAAACGAATGAAACCATTTTTAAGGTGATGTCTCTAACCAGTATTGAGAAAATTGGATAAATCTAGTTTTTTCTAACTTCACTTTGAATCATCGGATTCAGTTTAAATATGTTCTAAATGATTCAAATTCGTCCAAATTAAGTTAATAATATAATTTTGATTTTTATTTCCAGTATTACCTTGGCAAATGCAAATTCTCAAATATTTTGCTTAGATTTTTAGAGCAAACGAACTCAAGGTTAATATTGCCCGATTTTTTACTGACGCCTATAATGTATGTTCATACTTTTTAATTATGATAATGTATGCGTCTTGTTTGAGCAATTTGTATGAATGGTTTTTTCTCTCTTTTTTTTTTTAACTCATAAATTATTTTACCATTTTTTATTTATTTATTTTTTTTTATTTACTTTCAAATTTTACTTACTTTGTTTTTTTGTATGTTCATTTTTCCTTCATTTATTTTTAAAAAAATTGACTTTTTTAAAGAAAAGCTATTATTTTTCTGTCGTTACCCGACGCAATGTCGATATTTGCAGGGTGTATCAAATTGTTTAAATTAGTTCCTGTAGCGGTGGGAGTGGAGTACGATGTGTTTTATAGACAGAGTGTCATCGTAACTTAAATTTTTGAGTTTTTACTGTATTATCTTTATTTATGAGAACAGAAATAAAAATATATTAGACTCACAGGAACTGCATTTTCATAAAATACATCCATACCATGCTTTTGCCTAGATGGTTTTGGAAAGCTTCGAATAGAACTCTCAATATTTTGCATGAGAGGCCTAAAAGTTCCGTAACGTCCAGCACCGTTTCTTCGCCTGAAGTGGCTCTAACGAAAATCAAAACACAACCTTCTTTGCCGGAGATTGTTAAACCTTTCAAATCGGTTATCTTCCACTAACTAAGATTCAATTTTGAGGATACTTTGAACAAAATAAGATAAGATTAAAAAGAGACCCTTTCTGTTAATATAACATGTTTTTTGTACCTCCTCTTTTCCAAACGCTTGAAATTGTAAATATCTACAAAATATGTAGATATTATCTTAGTTTTAATAAAACTAAGATAATATCTACAAAATATGTAGATATTATCTTAGTTTTAATAAAACTAAAACATCTGTAAGTCCCTGCGTCGTTTTCTTGCATCCAAAACCCAAATTTTAGTTCTGTAATTTGTTTTAAAACGGTTATAGGATATTGTCTTTAAAGTGGTTTCATTATATTTCTGCCGTCTAACTGCTCATAGAAAACATATCTGGGGGACTACTATGCTTAGCCGTAAGTTCTAAACCCCAACAAAAATATCAGTGTCTCAGTTGGCGGGTTGCTGCTTGACGAATTCGACCATTCGTTTGGACAGAATATGTTTGAGCCAAAAAAAATACATATTCACGAAACATCACGAATAATATTTTTTCTAAACGGTAGAGGCCGGACAGTCATATATTTATAAGTACAAATCAAATGAATTGAACGAAATACACTATTCAATTGTAAAAATTAAACGACCAGCTTTATCGTCAAAAAACGTCAATAAGAAGGGGAAAACATGTTAAAAATATTTTTTTTTATTAAAAAGTCACCAGTTTTATTCTTCCTATTATGTTTACCAGGATATTTACCTATTAACCAGTTCCTTTTAGCACTTTCCTCTGAAGGAAAGTAGCTATTGAGGTTGGACTCATGACGGAATTTTTGAATAATTTCTTCAAATCTTTATCGATCCTACCTTGTAGACACCGAAAATGACCCCCGTTAAAATTTATATATATATATATATATATATATATATATATATATATATATATATATATATATGCATATGTATATATATATGTGTGTCTGTTAACACGATAGCGGCCAGAGTTTTTGTTTTTTCGTCACGAAACTTGGTATATAGCATTCAATTAGCAAACGATTGAACGAGTTCGTAAACCACCAAATTCGGTCCACCGGAAGGGGGGGTTTACCCCGAACCCAAAACACTAATTTGACCATTTCAGCCGTAATATTTGTTATATTTAAACGAAACTTGGTATTCGTAGTGGTAATATAGAGAGAAAAGTGAGATATAAAAATGAGCTGAATCGGTCAATCGGAAAGGGGGGTTTACTTTGTAATATATTTCAATAGAAAAGCCAGCCAGACATAGGTTCACAAAGTCACCGCAAGGAGCGCTTTCTACCACTAGAGTGACTGTATCCGGTTCCTGCGTTAGATCAAAATACGATAATATGAGGTTTTTTGTATTTATTACGTAGTGTAGTAGGTACCATGTGTAAACATAACTCTGGAAGCAAATTAATAATTTATCAGTTACTTATTACAAAATTAAAAGAGAACTATTCATGTTTTTATATTTTTTTATGTAGGATATTTTAAGCAAATTGTTCTGGAAAGCAGTCTACACTACCCAAATTCTGAGGAAAGTGCTTAGTTATGCAGCTCCTGCGTGACGGACTTTTTCAATATTCGCCTGAACTATTTTTCAGAATTCTTGATTTTATTAAATATATATATTTTTGGTATCAAACTTCTTATCAACCTTTCCCCAACCGTTTCCTACTTCCTAGAATTTTCACGTCGATTTACGTGAATGAATTATAACTACATTTGTTAAAGATATTGATAACAAAAACAAACTCTTGCTTTAGTTTGGCACGTAACCATGATGTTTTTAAACTAATTTGGATATGAACTGTCCTGGTTTATAGTCAGAGCACGCAGTCAGAGACTTCAGTGTGCGCATTTAATTAAAAGATCCTGTATGCACTTCGAATGTAATCGCATTATAGCATACGTATTAGCTTATTAGTGAAGAATAAATAAAAATCATCCATCATATTAGAGAAAATAGAAAATTACAGAGAGTTATCCTTCGAATTATGGAAATTTGACATTAAAAACCCGGAAACACAGTACTTTTAAGATGCTGTATTTAGCTGGCAATGAAATAATTATTTTTTAAGACCTTAAATATTGTAAATAAAAAATATAGTAATGATTTTTGACTGTAAATCGCTTATAACAGTTTCATCAATTAGGGTCAACCAAATTCACAACAAGAAGTATTATCATCTGACTTATGAAGTCTGCATTCATATCGAAATTTTGTCATCAATTGGTGAAGTAGTAACCAGTGATTTTCGACGATTTATACGTATCCTTGACTTAAGACATTGGCTTCATGCGAAAACAAAATATTGAGTTGTTGAAAAGTTATGCTAAGAAAGCTTTAGAAATTTGAAAATATCAACTGGCCTATCATGAGAAAACGTGTCAACATCTATATTTCTTATAACAAATAAAGCGATTTTTTTTATACATTGGGGTTCGCAGGATTGTTTCTTGGCTGTTTGTTAGAAAATGTTTTTATCAGATTTTGTTCAAAACCTTGATTCGCTTAAGCTAGAATTGAAATTTAAAAAATAAATATCCCCCGCGTTGTTATGGATCAAAATTATGTTATTGCTTATTATCTGATTAATTCTTAACATTTTGGTGCCCCATGTGTAAAAGTACATTGTGTTTGAGGGAAGAAAAAGAATTACGAATGGTTAACACCTTTTCTGTCGGTCAGAGTGAACAAATTTCCACTTGATCCCCAACCAAAAGGCATATAAATTTACAAAAAATAGCCTGATATTGTCTTAACAGACCGTCAACGATAAATAAAAAGCCGTAGCTATAAACACATAAAAATGTGGCACATCAATTAAAGAAACAAATTATATCAAAAATATACAAAGATATTCAAAGGCATCTTTGTCAGCCTTACGAAAGAACTTTTTTGAGGTTATGTTTGGACATCGGTAACTGAACTGATCTACTTTTAAATTATGTTTATTATCTTTGAAAACTCCATATAATCCTGAATTAGTCAATATCAAATCCTAGTCATATTTATGAAGATATTAATCATCTCTTGTAGGATTAATTGAAAAAAATAAATATATATTTTAAATATCACATTAAATTTACACACAAATCCAATTCATTATTTCAAGAAAAATGTTTGGTTTATTCTATTTTATTTTATGCCTGTATTAATAAACAAGCACTAATAAGGTAATAATTATTTTAAGAAAAAATCATTTTTATTTAATTTCCACTTACCTCATTCTAAAAATTTCCATATCATTTGACTTCTTGGAGCCATTTCTGTTAGAATCTGCCGAGAGCTATAGAAAACAAAATTATATATAATTTTCCAAATTGCTTTAACTTAAATTACTTCAGGAAATTTCGACCGTCAGTCGTTTATTAATATTTTTCCCCTAAATATTTCTCTTATTTCTTTTTTTTTAATTATTTTGTTGTTTTGCATAAGTAGATATTTTGATGAAAAACAGACTGAGCACTGCAAAAAAAAAAAAAAAAAAGTAATTATGTTTAGTTAGTTCATAAATATAAAATAGCAAGCGCTTAAACGATATTGTTTATCGCGGATCTTCAAAATGCACATAAGTTGACTATTTCTTGTTTAAATTTCAAAATGATTTAAAATGAATTGTTAGGGATATTAACAATCCTATAAAAAAAGTCCTTGATATATGATCTGTCATAAAACACATATTTTGACTATATTTATTCATTAACTTGTTTTTATTTATATTGTCATTATTTTCTGCATAGTCCTGTAATTCTTGTTTTTTTTTTTGAGAAGATAATTTATAGAATTTTTGTTAGCAAAATTGACTGGACATTTTTAAGATGCGTTTTTACTTTCATCTGAAGAGGAAGATTTAATTTCATTACAATTCATTTAAACATATTCTCCTTAAAATGTTAAATTTATATATATTCATAATATAATATTTATAACTATTTACTTTATTGAGGTAATCGTCATAATGGCGGTCTGGCTGGAAATTTTTTTTTTCAGATGACATATATAGATTTATCATAAATTGTGCACCTTTGACAACGATATTTTCTTGTCATTGAGGAAATTCTGGAAAAAATGTGTGAATTTTACTTGCATATATTTGTCTTAAATAAGTCTTATCCATAATTAAATTATCGTAATGACAATTTTAATTTTCATGGTATGGTGACACGTGTTTGACAGCTTACACTACAGGGAAAAATATATTATTGGACAGTTTAGCAGAATTAATTACACATTTAATATTTATTTCATAGATTACGTTATAAATTTGAGTACTGGACATTTGTCTTATAGTAAACATGGAGTTTGACAGAAATCTAGGATTTATCCAAAGAAGAAAATCTTCAACAGAATAACTTTTTTCGATTTCTGGACAGCTGCTAGAAAAAGTTTATTTATTTGTACTGGAAAAATAGGAAATTATTCAATAGTAATTGTAGATTTAATTTTAATTAGTAAAAAATATACACATTTTTTTTTATAAACCAGTCCTTAAAATTATGATAAATGTATTATAAGGCAGTAATTCTGCTTAAGTAAACATAATTTAATTTTATAGAAAATGGTTATTTAAAATTTAATAATTCTTAATATTCTGAGTTTTAAAATTTGATTATAAAATCGTCCGCCATTCTGATATATTTCCGAAGATTCTTTTTCTTTTTTTTTCAAATATTAAATTTTAGGGTTTTATTACTTTAAAACCAATCTACTAATTTTAAAATAGTTATTTAATTGTTGTTGGTAGCAATAAAAATAAAATGCTAGTATGCTTGCAAAAATAGTGGTTATTACAGAATTTCAAAACTCTTAGTTCTTATTTTTTATTTATATTTAATACAGAGCTTGCGACAGTAGCGATCTTAGTTCTTAAATAACCGTTAAATATTAGTACCGTAAAATTTACTTTTGCTTAAAATTTCAATATTATTATAAAATAAAAAATAAAAAAAAAATTTAGCCGTTGTCGCCTTGTATTTGGTATATTTATTCAACTAATGGAGGATATGGGATGTTTTAATTAATTAAAAACCAATTAAAAGGAAAAAAACTTAATCCTTATTTTTATTAAAAATTTACAACTGTACACTTTCTTCAAAGAAATATACAAAAATGATCATACATTTTTTTCATTACCCCATTGTTAATACTTGGTAACAAAATGGTAACTGGTAACAGAATGAAATTTTCAATTAATTTTCTTTTTTTATCAAAACAAAATGTATGTCCAAAGTTATCTTTTAGAAATAAGGAAATTGTTTAATTGATATGGAACACTTATTGAATATGTTTTTATAAATCAAATAAAAACTAAAAAAATATTTACAATTTCATTCAATATAAACATAACATAATTAAAATATAACAGATAAAATAAAAATATAAAATAATACACATGCCTTTTAAACAGTCTCGGATAAATATGAAAACAAAAATAAAATAAAATGAAATCATAAACTCTGTGTTGAAATTTCATTGACCCGTTTTATATATTGTTTATTTGTAATTCCTGGGTGAATACAAACGCTTTGTTTCGACTCTACAGAACGGGACTTCCTGGCCAAATGAATTTCAAAACACCTTAAACATTAAAAATCTAATATTACAGTTTGAAAATATATATGTTTATATTTTTTATTTTATACACTACTTGGCACTGATTTACATAAATTAAAATTTGAATTTTACTTTACTACTTATTTATTTTTTAATTACACCACTTATTCTCTGAAGACTTTCTTGATATTTTACAAATAACTTCTTATTATTAAAAAATCTTAAACTTAATGCTCCGTAAAAAAAATTAAAATTATTCTTCAGTATTATTAAAAACTATTAAAAAAAATTCTTACAATAGTTCCATTTGTACTTAAGGAAAAATATTGTCACCCCACCGTTAAGAAACTGTGGAAGGAGGTGTATATGATATGATAAATCTTAATACTTCTCAACATATTTTTTTCTTAGCAATATGTCATATGCTACTTTAACAAGACTATTTTGTAATAAAATATTTTAACCTCTCAATATAGCTTTAATTTACAATAGCAGTTAGAGACCTGAAATTCAATACATTACAGGAGGTATCTTCAATTACTGCTACGGAATATAAACATTTACAGAAATCTGGAAGGTGGGGATTTATTTACAAACATGCTTAAACATAATACATAAGGTGAACACGAATAAGCAAAAAGACTGTGCTAATGACAATCATGAGCTAATAAGTGATACCTCTGTTTAGCCTTTCGGCAGGTTTACCTGTGTCACATGTACATCTCCTGAGGTCCGTGGTCCACCGGCATTCTTTCCCGTTTTCTCGCTAGGAAGCTGTCCAGTTTCTGCTTGTACAGATCACGTTCCGCAGACACCTTGTTCACCTCGTGCTTCAGTCTTACGATTTCGCCTTGAAGTTCCCTGTTCATCATCTCCAATTCGTGTCTCTGATGGAGACGCTTGCTCCTGCAGTTCTGGGCGTATCCTCTGTTCTTGAGCGTCCTCCTCTTCTGTTTGAGCTTGACAACGATCTCCCTGGGAAATCCCTGCAGCCTCTTGTTGAGTTCCCTGACGGAGAGGCACATGAGAAGTTCGTCGGTGATGAGATCATCGGCGCTTCCGGACTTTGATTGGACGCCCGGCGAGTCGATGCTCACTCTTCCTAAGGAGAGATTGGAATCGTCGACTCCGTGGTGATGGTGATGGTGATGGTGAAACTTGGCCTGCAGTTTGGGTTGGAGGATATTCTGCTGCTGTTGCATTTGAATCGCTGTGCAGTTTTGAATTGTCCACTCGTCTGCGAGTTCTGAGCAATGAGGCCTCAGATCCAATGGTTGCGGTCCCCAGACCATCTCGTCGTCCATAGACCTTTGGTCCTGTTGATGGCCTTGGTCTAGGTGATAGTGTCTTATGGGTGGCGAATGAGGTGACGTACTCTCGGGCGGTGTGTCCGGCGGCGTCCCTGGCGTATCGGGATAGAGGAGAGTGTTGCTAGGATGCATCACCATGTTGTGATGAGGACCCATGGAAACAACACTATAATCATCATGTTGCGTACCTGGCGGTGTAAGTAGATGATGGGGTGGTGACGGTGCCATCGCAACAACACCTCCGCCACAAGCTAACGGCATTGAAGGTAATCTTTCCATACCTCCTCCTTCTTTTTTCACTGAGACGTCCTCAAAATGTACCATATCAAATTCCTGGATATATTGATCACCTAATGGGTTTTCGTCCTGCTCCATTCTGTGTCTTACACAAGAGCAAATAAAACAGTTCACATACTTAAGCGCGCACTCACACTGTTCTTAACACTGACTACGAAGAGCGAAGCGGGACAAGTGACATGAGCGACGGTCGGACTTGAACTCCTGCGCTGCCGCTGGCTGTGTAGGTTTTGTCGGGCGGACTGGAGGGGGCGTGGCCTGCATCCCTATTGGCCAGCTAGGGGTGGGCCGTACCCCCCTCCTCTTACCCACCCTCATTTACATGAGTCCTATTACAACACAGCTCTCCACCCTACACACCTATCCAAAACACTTAAGCCACAAGTAATAATCACCTATTAAAATGAAAATGGATTTTTTAAAAACAAAATATAACACAAATTCTTATTTCATTCCTGTTAAAAAGAATCAAATGAAAATTTGAAAAAGTTTCAAACGCGGAATTTACAATATTAAATCACGCATTCCTCCTGTTTGATCCTCTAATTCATTTAGTTTTTTTTAGGCTAAATATTACATCAATAGAATATTAAACAAATTATTATTATCTGTTTTTTTTTCACAACTTATCGTCCTCTATCTATTTATTTAGGCTTCGCAACTAAAGGCCTGAATACAATTATATTTTCCGGTATGCCTGATTACAAATGTTGAAATCATGCAGTGTACTAATCTGATGACAGATCGAATGACATCTCATAAAAAACTTAAAGATGAAATAAAATAAGAGGCTTGAAAATATAAAAGCAGTGCCATCAGAAAAAATTAAACAATTATAATTAATGATAGATTTCTTCCTAAAATAAAATAATTAAAATAGTAAATGAAAACCAGTTATTCATTTCTTCCGAACAGTCCGAGAGCCAGCAACGCACTTTTCATGAAGTGTTTTATGCATCTTGAAATTTTGCTATATTGTACATCTTGGATATATAAGAAGGTATATATGTGTTTCCTGGACATACCTTGGAACACCAGGTACTGCGCATAGGGGAAAGGTACAAAAAAATATTTCCCAAAAATAATATGGCAGACACTTTTAAGGGGTATAACACGTAAAAAAAAATTAATTGTTTTTATTCTAATATTAAATGAGAGTTTTATTCGCGCTGTCATTTAAAGCGGAACATCTGTACAAGATCATGTGAGCAAGAACCAATGAGAGCACAGAAAACAACCAACGCTGCGCGGTAGTGTCATGCACTCTTACGGTTACGCGCAGTGTATTGCAGTCTATCATAGGTAACATTTATTTTCATGTTTCCTGATAATTAAACCCCAATAAGTGTCTGCCCTTTTGTAATTATTTTCAAGTATGTTTATTGAAGACGCTGTTTAAATCGCAGCGTGAATAAAGCACTTCATTTAATATTAAAAATAAAAACTAGGTACTTAGTTTTTATTTTTAATATTATCTTTTTAACCCCCTTAAAAGTGCCTGCCTTATTTATTATTAATTTGAAAATTGCCTTAATTTACCATTTTTTTCATTAATAATAGTTGGCTTCTGAATAAAACTCTACTTTTGGGCAATATTGTTTTGCACCTTTCCCCTATGCGCAGTGCCTGGTTCCAAGGTATGTCCAGGAAACCCATATTTAACTTCTTATCTACCCAAGAGGTACACTATAGCAAAATTTCAGGGTGCATAAAACACTTCATGAAAAGTGCGTTACCAGGTCTCGGTCCATAATACATTGTATACAGTTATTGCATACGTTCAATTGGGCTTTATTTACTTTACTCGTTTACATCAGTAATAATCAGTAATGTTTAAAAATTTATTTGTGCCAAATTATGAATTTAATTTCCCACTATAATTGTCTGTGTTAAAATCAGTTTTCGGTCAAGTCACCGAATACGTATCATACATTATACTTTTGCTTCACCTGTGACTCAAAATTTTGACAGAATCCCTGCCATATGAAATTTTCATATAAAAAAACATAATCATAAAATTATGCGTTTATTATTTGTTTTCAGCACGACAAGGGAAACGAATAAATTAAAATGAAATTAAATCTAGTGGCCAAAAGCGCTCGAGAATGTTTACAGTCTTAAGACATTAGTGTGTTCCTAAAATGTATGGATGGATATGTTATCCGTACTCACAATTATGGACACCTGCAAATAAATTGATTCATAATAATGCAAATATATACACTTATATCTGTAAATATATAAGTTTATACACAAATTGTATTTCGTTTTAGCATTATATTTTTTTCAGAACTTCAAATTTATTGATAGATATGTTTTTAAAAATAAGTAGCCGGGGAATAGTAGGGGTTCGGCTGGAAAACATCAATAACATTTTTGTAAAAACCAATATTTTATACATTATGCTACTTTCTGGTAGCCTTTGTCAGCTAAAAGACAAACAACAAACGCATAATTACAAAACAGGATATTTAAACCAAAAAAACAACATGATAGATCAATAAATAAAAATCGCTTATAAGATTTGTTAATAAAAGTAGCATTATGAAAAGGTAAGTGAACAATAGTTTTTTTTTTTTTTTTTTTTTTTTTTTTTTTTTTTTTTTTTTTTTTTTTTTTTTTTTTTTTATAGAACTTACTTCAGAGTATTTACACATTTTTTTTTTTTTTAAATTTATAATCTATCCATTCTCTGAACTAAGTTCTATGAAAAAACTATTATTCACTTACCTTTTTAGCACTTTCCTCCGAAGGAAAGTAGCTATTGTGGTTGCACTCATGACGGAAATTTTGAAAAATTTCTTCGAATCTTTATCGATCCTACCTAGTAGACGCCGAAAATGACCCGCGTTCAAATTTATATATATATATATATATATATATATATATATATATATATATATATATATATAAATATATAAATATATATATATATATATATATATATATATATATATATATATATATATATATATATATATAGTTATATATGTGTCCGTTAACACGATACAGGCCAGAGTTTTTGTTTTTTCGCCATGAAACTTGGAATGTAGTATTCTTCCATCAAACGATTGAACGAGTTCGTTAGCCAACAAAATCGGTCCATGTGGAGGGGGGGGGTTTACTCTGGAGCCAAAGTAGTTATTTGCCAATACCAGCCATAATATTTGTTATATTTCAAGGAAACTCTGTATTCGTTGTGGTCAACTGAAGAGAAAAATTTGTTATAAAAATAAATTAAATCGGTTGACTAGAAGGGGGGGGGGTTACTCCGGACAGAAATTACTAATTTCCTTATACCGGTCGTAATTCCGTTGTATTGTAACGAAATCTTTATACATCCTGGGTATCTAATAAGAATGAAGTGATATGAAAATGAACTAAATCGGTCTATCGGAAGGGGGGGGGGAGGTGTTACTTTGTACTATGTTTGAATTGAATTCTTCCGCCAAACGTAGGTTTGGGAAACTCATCAAGATCAACAGATCAAAATGTGAAGCTTTGTATATTTAGTACTTAGTGTAGTACCACGCATACACAAAACTGAAAGGAAATTAATTAGAAAATTGATAATTGAAACAGCTGCTCATAAAAAATGCAAAAGAGTAGAACAATTTATGTTTTTACTTATTTTATTTATCTGTATAGGTTATTTACAGCAAATTATTCAGTAATGCATTCTACACTACCCAAATTCTGAGGAAAGTGCTTAGTTATGCAGGTCCTGCGTGACGGACTTTTATAATGTTATTTGGTAAACCTGAAGGAGAGCGTCCTCAACACCGATTTTCTTCAAAGTTTGCACTATAACGTATTTTCATGCACTAAACACGAATCCGTTGAAAACAATTGTTGTTCTCAACCAGGAAAGAAGTTATTTAAAAAAAAAGTTCACTGTTAGCGGGTTACAAACGACCAAAGGTGCTGTTAGCGGGTTACAAACGACCAAATTTTCTTCAAAATTTGCACTATAACGTATTTTGATGCACTAAACACGAATCCGTTGAAAAAAAAAAAGTTGCTCGCAACTAGGAAAGAAGTTATTAAGCACTAAAGTTCACTGTTATGGAGGTTATAAAAGACGGGGTAAACAGCTTATATGTAAACACGCGCCTGCGCAATAGTCCTTAATGACGAAGTGTAATTGAAATTTAGACTCACCTTGTGGTAGCTGACTTGGTCGTAAACTGTCGCTTTTGGGCATACGTGCTATGCGTTTCCGCTCGCTCAAGAAAACATCAAAACCCCTAGTCAATCCAACTCGCAGAAATAAAAAGAATTCTATGCCCAAAAGTCGTCCAAGGCAGTCTTCCCTAACCTTCATAACAGTGAACTTTTTTTTTAAATAACTTCTTTCCTGGTTGATAACAACAATTTTTTTCAACGGATTCGTGTTTAGTGCATGAAAATACGTTATAGTGCAAACTTTGAAGAAAATCGGTGTTGAGGACGCTCTCCTTCAGGTTTACCTGTTATTTTTTATAGCAAATAATGTTTCATAAGCGATTTTTATTTGTCGATCTAATAAACTAAAATACTAATAAACACATCATAATTATTTTCACAGACTCACTAAGCTCTCTTCATTCCCTATCGGACATTTACAGTACTCATCCTATAATCACAAGCATTCTTTCACAACTATACTATCTACAGGACACCAACATTTATATAACTTGTATGGATTCCTGGACATGACAAAATTTGAAGAAGTACTGAAGCAGATAAGGAAGCTAAATTAGCAACGAGACGATCAACACAAGACGTTAATGACATGACTCGACAAGACGTACATAATGTCATAAAACAACACATAATCAACAAGTGGCAAACTGTCTGGACATACACACAAGACAACAAGCTACGGGAGATAAAGCCGATAATAGTAGCCTGGAGTTCCAGTATTCGGAATGTAAGGCGAGAAGTCGTGCTTACTAGACTAAGAAGCGGACATTCACACTTGACACATTCATATTTAAAGACAAAACAGGACAAACCGAATTGTACACTTTGCAACGTTCCACTGACAAATAAACACCTACTTACAGACTGCAGAGAAAGAGAAAACATTGACTTACCACATGATTTACACGAACTACTTACAGAGGACAGTGCACACATAGTCAATATATTAAAATATCTGATACTTAAAAAGAAATTTCAACTTTTTAAATACACTATTGTTTATTTCACAGTTAAATGCATTTAACATTATAATTCATTTAAAATTACAAGTTTTGAAGTTGTATATAAATATATATATATATTCTTTTTTATCCTAGGAGGCATGGGGTCATTAAAGCAGTCTTCCTTTATTACACCACTTTATTTATTGGGCCCGACATGTTTCGTGCATCTTTTCTTCGCACATCTTCAGGGGCACTTCTTGCAAGGAAGTCCTCCCGTTACCAAGTACTCCCTCTGGAGTCCGGCTTAATACCCCATGCCTCCTAGGATAAAAAAGAATTTTGATATTTTGGGTCATCTATAAGAATAAATAATATATATACGTAATATAACATATATGTTCATGTTTAATTTTTTAATTAAAAAATTTATTTTTGTTGCATTTTCAATCCGAATGTTCAACATTACTATTTTATGAAATATATTCCCAAATTCATTGTTTTTTGTTTATATTTGTAAGACATGTTTGTACGGTGCTGTATAATTGTTAGCTTTGTTCGCACATTGACCTAAAGGGCATATCGTTTCGTTGTGACATCTCAATAAATAAATAAAATAAAATAAAAAAATATTTGTCGATCTATCATATTGTTTTAAGTATTCTGTTCAAAGAGTAGCCGAAACGTTACGAATGTAGATTTTTACGAAAATCTTATTGAAGTTTTCCAAGTCAAATCCCGACTATTCAATGACTGCTTATCAACTAACTATCTACACCTCAATATTTTAAAAATTAATGTTTTTTTTTTTTTTTTATGTGGATAAGGAGTAATGACACATTCTTTCCTATTTTCTAAAGAACCTCCTCTCATCTGTGAATCATGTAACGTTCAAATAACTGTGAAACATTTATTAACTGAATGCCGAATCTATGAGTCAAGAAGAGAAGAGTCAAAGTTATCAGACATTTTCGATGAAATCCTCGGAGATAGAGCTGATAACGTGAGAAAACTATTAACCTTCATAGAAAAAACAGAACTTACAAATAAAATTTAAAAACACAACAATAATTAAATAGTTGGTGAATAAGGCGGAAGGTCAATAAAATATCGCCACACACTTTTACACTTTTTATTTATCTTCCCTACATGTTTCGCACCCTTTTTGGTGCCTCTTCAGGGGAACACTCTTAAACATTAAATTCAGCCTCAACCTGAGGAATGGAACCTTCCACTAGCAGGGCCTCGTCTAGACTGGTCATTGACTGAACGAATCCAATATGGTGTCAAATAGTCAGCTGATCGATAATCGATCCGTCATAAATTTAAAATTGATATTTTATTGACCTTCCGCCTTATTCACCAGTTATATATATTTGAGCTAAGGGTCATTTAATGAATAATTAATAATTAAATAGTGATTGTGCTTGGTCTGAAGGCTGTTTTATGTCTGTGTGTGAATGAATGAGTTAGGTTGAATGAATGTGGGTTTGTGTATGTGAGTATGTATGTGCGTAGAGGTGTACCTGTGTGTGTATGGACGTGTATATTTGCGCGCTTAGATGTGTGTTTGTGTGTATGCATGTAAAAATTATATTGTGAGTTATTTATAAACTCCGCTCCTCTTTGGGCCTGACCCTGTTGTTTTTCTAAAATTAAAAAATTTTTTTAATGAATTAACAATATCAAACTAATTAGAAAAACAGACCTCCACAAAATATTATGAGTAGTTCATTCAATGGCGTTAATGCCCCTAAGGTTGGCACGCCTTAAAAAAAAGACAAAAAAAAAAAAAAAAAAAAAAAAAAGGAGTAATGTTTTTATATGTGGGCTGTCCTCTGTCCGCAGTTCTTGAATGCCGTATGGTAGTTCCCTGCGGCTATTAGCGCCGATCAACAGGTGACCACCAATGCATAATGCCGACAGAACGCGATATTCCTGGGCGGTTAACCAACCATACAAATGTTAACCACGAACGTTTTTGGTCAACTTCCAGTGATGGAACGGTACTGAATTTTCAAAAGAGATTAGTGCAATATTTTTTGATTGCTGCGATGTCTGGAGTGCATTTAAGATCAAAGTATTATGTATAACAGCCTATGCAGAGTATTATGTATAACAGCCTATGCAGAGTATTATGTATAACAGCCTATGCCGAGTATTATGTATAACAGCCTATGCCGAGTATTATGTATAACAGCCTATGCAGAGTATTATGTATAACAGCCTATGCAGAGTATTATGTATAACAGCCTATGCCGAGTATTATGTATAACAGCCTATGCAGAGTATTATGTATAACAGCCTATGCAGAGTATTATGTATAACAGCCTATGCCGAGTATTATGTATAACAGCCTATGCCGAGTATTATGTATAACAGCCTATGCCGAGTATTATGTATAACAGCCTATGCCGAGTATTATGTATAACAGCCTACGCAGAGTATTATGTATAACAGCCTATGCCAAGTATTATGTATAACAGCCTATGCCGAGTATTATGTATAACAGCCTATGCCGAGTATTATGTATAACAGCCTATGCCGAGTATTATGTATAACAGCCTATGCCGAGTGCATGCCAAGAACTGGATTATACTATCAATAGTGTGATAACTAAACTTAAACATTAACCCATTAATCCCTAACGTTATATTCTATTGTATATATTTAAAGTACTTATTATCATTAACTATTTTCGTTTCAATTAATGAATTTTATATTCACTTTCATAATGTAATAGAGCGAGGGAATGAAGAAGATACATTCCTTGCATCAAACTCATTGTTTTTGACATTATAGTTGATTTGTTTTTAATTGGAAACTTAACCTTGTGATCTGTAGGTAAACAATGTATATATAATTTTTTGTTTTTTAATATCAAATAAACAGTTAAATATTAAATAAAAAACAAAAAAACAAAGTCTTATGAAATAAACTAATGAAAAAACTCTAGAGGTTGCGACTTTTGAGATAAAATTACATATCCTCTCCCGTACCCCCCCCCACGTCATCGGTCAACAGGCCGGAAATTCATTTTGGTCGGAAATTTTTCAAGAAAAAAAAAATTGTAATTTGGTAGGAGTTGAGCTGAGTATTACTGATGTAAATGAATAATGTAAATTATTCGGTAGAAGCAATAAATGTACAATTTATTAAAAAAAAAACTGGTTTTTATTTATTTATTAAATGGCATTTTCAATATGCAAATGATTTCTTTTTAGAAGGAAATTTTCAGTTTTTGGCCTCCAAATAGTACCGACTGGATTATCTATGATACAATAATATAATAATAATGATATTGAACTTTTTTTTGGAAAGTATTTTTTTTTTTTTTTTTATAATGTCATTCATTAAAATTATTCTTTAACTATACCTTATTTTTTTCATTGAAGAAATCCTTGTTGAGTTTGTAGTTCCTCATTGTCTATTCACCATTGTCTATTGTTCAATTAGTGACGACATCCGAATTCGAAAAAGGGGGCAAAAATAATAATACTTTTGATAAACATGCAAACAAACTATTAATAAAACGAAATGAGGTTAAGAGTTCAATAAGTGGTTGGAAATCGGCTATGAGAAAACTTAGAAAAATTTATATTTTGAACTTTTCAGAATGCTCCTTGGTAGCCTTCTTTAGCAATAAATGCCTAAGTAAGGGAGAAAAACCACGATAACGTTTAGGTAACTAAGGATCAGAGATGGGCATAATTTTATTTATCAATAAAAATACGAATTTATTCGTACTTCATATATTTGTAAATACGAATATAAATAAATTCGTATTCATAAGTGTAAATACGAATTTATTTTTACTCACGTATATTAAATATAAAAATACAAATAAAATTTTATTCGCAAATTTTCCTGCGAATACAAATGAATTCACAGAAAAAATTGTAAATAATCACAAAAAAATGTGAATATTTACAAAAAACCAAATTTTATTCACATTATAATTTGTGAATAAAAATTTATTCGCAATAAAATTCGCAAATAAATTATGAATTTATTCGTATTAAGATGATATTACGAAAGTTATTGATGGTGATTCTTTTTTCTTCTTTTTTTTTAAGGCGCTTAACGTCTAGGTTGTCAGCGCCTAGATTCAGGGTTGTTTTTTTTTTTTTTTTTTTTTTTTTTTTTTTTTTTTTTTTTTTTTTTTTTTTTTTTTTTTTTTTTTAATAGAGGTACAGATGCCAAGCTATGTCCCTGCAGCATGACTGGTGGTTCCGTGGTGGGCTCGGGCTAAAAAAAAAAAAAAATCTAGGCGCTAATAACCTAGACGTTAAAAAAAAAAAAAAAAAAAAAAAAAAAAAAAAAAAAAAAAAAAAAAAAAAAAAAATCACCTTCAATAACTTTCATCATAAAATCATCTTAATACGAATAAATTCATAATTTCTTTGCAAATTTTATTGTGAATAAACTTGTATTCATAAATTATAATGTGAATAAATTTGTATTCGTATATTTTAATGTGATTTTTTTTTGTAAATATTCACATTTTTTGTGATTATTTACAATTTTTTCTGTGAATTTATTTGTATTCGAAGAAAATTTGCGAATAAAATGTTATTTGTATTTTTATATTTAATATACCTGAATAAAAATAAAAAAAAAAAAAAAAAAAAAGGAATGTATCTTCTTCATTCCCTCGCTCTATTACATTATGAAAGTGAATATAAAATTCATTAATTGAAACGAAAATAGTTAATGATAATAAGTACTATAAATATATACAATAGAATATAACGTTAGGGATTAATGGGTTAATGTTTAAGTTTAGTTATCACACTATTGATAGTATAATCCAGTTCTTGGCATGCACTCGGCATAGGCTGTTATACATAATACTCGGCATAGGCTGTTATACATAATACTCGGCATAGGCTGTTATACATAATACTCGGCATAGGCTGTTATACATAATACTCGGCATAGGCTGTTATACATAATACTCGGCATAGGCTGTTATACATAATACTCGGCATAGGCTGTTATACATAATACTCGGCATAGGCTGTTATACATAATACTCGGCATAGGCTGTTATACATAATACTTTGATCTTAAATGCACTCCAGACATCGCAGCAATCAAAAAATATTGCACTAATCTCTTTTGAAAATTCAGTACCGTTCCATCACTGGAAGTTGAGCAAAAACGTTCGTGGTTAACATTTGTATGGTTGGTTAACCGCCCAGGAATATCGCGTTCTGTCGGCATTATGCATTGGTGGTCACCTGTTGATCGGCGCTAATAGCCGCAGGGTACTACCATACGGCATTCAAGAACTGCGGACAGAGGACAGCCCACATATAAAAACATTACTCCTTTTTTTTTTTTTTTTTTTTTTTTTTTTTATGGAGGTACAGATGCCAAGCTATGTCCCTGCAGCATGACTGGTGGTTCCGTGGTGGGCTCGGGCTAAAAAAAAAAAAATCTAGGCGCTAATAACCTAGACGTTAAAAAAAAAAAAAAAAAAAAAAAAAAAAAAAAAATCACCTTCAATAACTTTCATCATAAAATCATCTTAATACGAATAAATTCATAATTTCTTTGCAAATTTTATTGTGAATAAACTTGTATTCATAAATTATAATGTGAATTTTGTATTCGTATATTTTAATGTGATTTTTTTTTGTAAATATTCACATTTTTTGTGGTTATTTACAATTTTTTCTGTGAATTTATTTGTATTCGAAGAAAATTTGCGAATAAAATGTTATTTGTATTTTTATATTTAATATACCTGAATAAAAATAAATTCGTATTTACACTTATGAATACGAATTTATTTATATTCTTATTTACGAATATATGAAGTACGAATAAATTCGTATTTTTATTTATAAATAAAATTATGCCCATCTCTGCTAAGGATTGAACAACACCCAAATTCTTCTTCCATCATCTAGGCATCTATTCTTCTTCCATCACCTGGGCATCTATTCTTCTTCCATCACCTAGGCATCTATTCTTCTTCCATCACCTGGGCATCTATTCTTCTTCCATCACCTAGGCATCTATTCTTCTTCCATCACCTGGGCATCTATTCTTCTTCCATCACCTAGGCATCTATTCTTCTTCCATCACCTAGGCATCTAATCTTCTTCCATCACCTAGGCATCTATTGATGATGAAGGTTGCTAAAGAGCATGCCGAAACCTTCAAAATATAGATTTTGTTCTGAAAATTTGACGTTTTCTTTTAGCCGTCTCCTAACTATCTATTGAACGCTTATCACCTCAACGGGTTTTTCTTTTTATTAAAAAATTAGGATAGGTTTGTTTAAATTTACAAATTAGTTTTCTAAATTATATTTATATTTTGAACTTTTTACTCTTAATTGATCTTTTATCTTGAATCCATTCGAGACGACGATTTTTTTCAAACACAGCCCAAGGAGCGAAATTGTTTTTCTTTATATTGTCCATTTTTAATTTTAAAAAATAATACATTTTTACCATGGAAATCACTCAATTCGTAAGTGACTTCACATAAATTAGATCATTGCGCACCGGTTGTGCAGCTCGCTCTTCGGATAATGTTTATTGAGCATCATTACATTTCGATTTCCGCATAAAGAGCATAAAGATTAGTTCAAAATCATGTTTCGACGATTAGTTTACTCAGAATAACTGATAATTGCACACATGGCGTGCTGGTCGTCTTAGGGTGGGTATACACTAGGATAGTTATTGCAGGATATTTATATCAGAGAGAAATTCCGACTAATGTAAAACATGTAAAATTTATGTCTGACATAAATTCTACATGGTTTACATTAGTCAGAATTTCTCTCTGATATAAATATCCTGCAATAACTATCCTAGTGTATGGATGGATGGATTGGGTGTTTAAGGGCAGAAAACATCTAGGTCCTCACCGCCCTGAAGTATAATGTTAGAGAGTCGTGTATATGTCGTGAAAGGGTTAGTAATTTGTGTTTAGGACAGTGCATGACAATGAACTGTTTTTTTTTTTTTTTTTGATAACTTGTATTCAATTTTCTTTTTTAACTAATATCATTGCTTACTACTAACTTACTAGGTAATGGAACTATTTGTACTAAAAGTAATACTAATATACACTATAACACTATCAATACAAATAATATACTACATAACAAATAATAGACTACATAACCATATTAATATTTACATATTTATTTTTCCCCCTCTTGTATAGTTTTTTATTTATTTATTTTTTATATTTTTTATTTATTTTATTTATTTATTTATTTATTTTTATTTGTTATTTATTATTTTTTTTTGTTTATTTTTTCCTTTATGTATAATTTTATTTGTTATATTTTTTAATACATATATATTTTTTTTTCCTCTTTTGTAATTTTTTATATATCATTTTTTTTTTTTTTTTTTTTTTTTTTTTTTTTTTTTTTTTTTTTTTTTGGTGAAACACTAACTAACTAATACAAACTAAGTAACTAATAAAAACTAAACATAACTAATACAACTATTTGTACTAAAAATAATGCTAATGTAAGCAATATTAATACTAAAACTATACTACATAACAAAATTTATAATAATGCCAATTCTAAATTAAACTAGCACACGTATATACACATACGCCCACGTTCATACAATCATACACCCACATATGTACATACATACGCACCCTATCCTAGTGTAAACGCACCCTTACAGCCTGGGAAATCAAATGCACACACGGTGTACAGTGGGGCCCAAACGACATTTCGTGTTTAAAAAAAGGCAACCTCTAAATCTTAATCGATTTCAAATTTTTTTTTTTTTTTTTTTTTTTTAAGGCGCATCTACATCCAGGATGCAGCGAGGAATTTTCCCAGCGAGCCCCTGCCGGAGGTGGGAAATTGAACCTAGCCACTAGACCACGGGAGACCCCAACTTAAAATAATATTTTATTTTTCATCTAACTTAATATCAGCAATGATATCTTTCAAATTAAACATTCAAATCCTGATAAGACTTGGAAAAAATCCAAATATATTTTCAAATCGTTCAAAAATCAAAATCTATTTTCAAATCATTCAAAAATCATATTATTACAATTATTCTCATTGTGAATTAGGATACATTTACGTTCAAGATGTATCAATCTGATGTTTCCCAAGCCTAATCAGGATTTGAATGTTTAATTTAAACGATTTCAGTGCTGATATTAAGTTGGATGAAAAATAAAATATTATTTTATTTTTAGTTGTAAAAGTTTGTGAATTATTTACAAGTAATTTAATAAACAAGGGAAAGAAAAAAACATAAATTGACAAAGTTGTTCTAAATTTTATTAGCTTTCATAAAAAAAAAAAATCATTGAAGATTTAGCGGCTGTAGCCTTTTTTGAAACCGGAAATGTCCATTGTGCGGCGCACAGTGGGGCAAATGAGGGAAAAACTCGAAAATGCAATGTTCATTTCGGAGTTATTTTTTACGGCTTTCTATTCTTCATTAGTCAAGAAATGAAACCCTATTCGCTTGTTCCAAACACAAATTTTTTTAAATTCTGAAATGATCGTTTTTCTAGCTGCTGTAAGATTATTCCTATATCTTGTAACGTTCATTTGATCTTGTTAAACCACATTTGGTTGATCATTGAAGTAGGCATGAGGACAAACTACTTGATAGCAATAGCTGCCCATAAGTAAAAATTAGATGAGCAGAAACCTGCCACACGCCAAAACAAATTTAAAGCAAGGTTTGAGTAAAGAGCTTATCCAAACTTAAGATGGTGGCAATTGATCTAGAACCGGGATGGGCCAGAGAATATATTACTATAACTTCATTTGCCCCTTTCTGCCGTTTTAGTAGTTATTGTGATTTATGTGAAATTGTTTGCACAATATTCGCGAGAATGAAAGTGTTGAAAGCATGTACAAAGATTTACAAGTAACAAACATGCACCGCGGTGAGAAAACAAATCAATTGGCCCAGGGCCGCCACATCTCAGAGCCGGGCCCAGGACCAGATCACGGGACCCCACATCTCAGAGCCGGGCCCAGGACCAGATCACGGGACCCCACATCTCAGAGCCGGGCCCAGGACCAGATCACGGGACCCCACATCTCAGAGCCGGGCCCAGGACCAGATCACGGGACCCAACATCTCAGAGCCGGGCCCAGGACCAGATCACGGGACCCAACATCTCAGAGCCGGGCCCAGGACCAGATCACGGGACCCTACATCTCAGAGCCGGGCCCAGGACCAGATCACGGGACCCTACATCTCAGAGCCGGGCCCAGGACCAGATCACGGGACCCAACATCTCAGAGCCGGGCCCAGGACCAGATCACGGGACCCTACATCTCAGAGCCGGGCCCAGGACCAGATCACGGGACCCTACATCTCAGAGCCGGGCCCAGGACCAGATCACGGGACCCTACATCTCAGAGCCGGGCCCAGGACCAGATCACGGGACCCTACATCTCAGAGCCGGGCCCAGGACCAGATCACGGGACCCTACATCTCAGAGCCGGGCCCAGGACCAGATCACGGGACCCTACATCTCAGAGCCGGGCCCAGGACCAGATCACGGGACCCCACATCTCAGAGCCGGTCCCAGGACCAGATCACGGGACCCCACATCTCAGAGCCGGGCCCAGGACCAGATCACGGGACCCTACATCTTAGAGCCGGGCCCAGGACCAGATCACGGGACCCCAAATCTCAGAGCCGGGCGCCCAATATTGATAAACCTTCAGCCCTTCCCACACAGAACTCATAGTTACTATTAATGGTGGAAATGTCTAATAAACGTATGCTAATCTCCAATGTATTGTTTTACAAAAAATGTAATATGTTCTCAAAATATATAAAAAAAAAAAAAAATCTTAATACAAGTAGCGTGTACGTTTCAGGATTTCAAATCCACAAAACTGAAAATTGTAGTACTTTGCAGTAGGACTTTGGCCTTTTTTAAATTATTTCCATCATGAATTGAGCGAAATGAGAATGAAAGCCGGCAATCGATGCAGCAAAGGTCACTTTCGGTACTTGTAGTTTTATTACGACTCGTAATGAAATATACTATTCTGGGACTGCACTTGTTTTGTCCTTTATGTACATTAAAAAAAATATAGATCCAATTCAAATAAATATAGGCTACTCCCATCTATATTTCTAAACCACATTCTTTTTAGATGCTCATAACCTATACATTGTTTTCCAATTAGCGAGGCCCGGCCCGGGCCCCCACGGCGCCCGGGCCCGGGATAACTGTACCTAGCTGTCCCCCTCATGTGGCGGCCCCGAATTGGCCATTTGAAGCCACAGATCAAGAGACTAAAAATAATTACAGGCTAATGTAGGCAAATCCTGACTTGGGCCTCGTAGCGGAAGGTTGGCCTACATTCCGTTAGGCTGTATTTACTTCTAGGGTCCTATAGTGGCATCTAATGATCCGAAACATGTAGAGCGATTTTACTCGATTTAGGACAGTGTTAATTTTAATTTTTATTTATTTATCTTACACGACGATTTATTTATTATATATTAAAAATATTACAGAAAGGTACATGGAGTACTCATTGATAATTATGAGATATCCTTAATAGACTACGTTTGAATTCTGGGTATTAATTTATTTACACTCTGATAGATAAGCCCTAGAAGAGAACGTAATATAGTGAGCTTTATCAGTGGGCTTATAAATACTGCTAGAGCCACATCTCTATAGATAAGCGGAGTTGACGGTCCTAATCTCGCCGAGGTGCTGAATAAGGAGTCCAGGGGTTTCCGTTGAAAGCAGAGACCGCAGGCTGTGCAGGTGGCGTCGAGAGGCAGTGGCTGGCTTTATATCCATGGAGATGATTTTTTGGGAGGTGAGTTGAGATTTTTTATTTCTCTCTAAAGCTGGTCCATCACCGACTATGTAATTTTGGTTCCATGAAAATTCCCATTTGCAGAAATGTAATCAGACAAATTTCTCTCGCCTTGGCTGAAGAGTTGGAAGCACGAGGTAAAATGGCTCGCTGTTCTTGGGTCGTTGTTGCCATGGGCCTACCAATGCTTTTGTTTTGGCCATAATCATTACCCAGCCCAAGGAAATTCCTTATAAAATGCCTACTTCTATTTAAAGTTCGAGCGATTTTCGATATTATCCAATTTTTATCGTGCAACACTTTTCCTCTAGTTATTACTTAATCAGGTTTAATTAGACACGCTGATTGAATTAATGAATATAATGTTCACTAAATCTGTTCCTACAGCAAAATTTAGATATTAACTGAGTGAGCCAACGGCCATAGCCACGTTGAATACACCGGTTTCCGTAGATCACCGAAGTTAAGCAACGTCGGGCAAGGTCAGTACCTGAATGGGTGACCGACCACGTGCTGTTGGCATTATAAAAGGGTGGCAACCTGTACATAGCCCGGCGCTAATAGCCAAATAGTTGATGCACCGTTAAATAAAAAACAAAAATAACTGAGTGACATGCCTATACTTTTGTCGCGCCTAAATCTTTACATTTCAGCTAATACTTAGGCAAGAAGGATCAGAACTCATTACAGACAAGCTCTTCCAAAAGTCAGTGACATTAGAACAGTATGTATTTGCTATGGCTTAAATATAACGTTAAATAATGACAAAAGCTAACATAATATAGGGTTGCCTATAATTTTCTCGGGGAGTGTATTTCCTCTTCCCAAATTCGTTCTGAAACTTCTCATCGTAGTATGCCGTGCATTTCAAATATACGTTTTTCTTTCGGAAATAGATTTAAAAAAATGATGATACGGTTGTAAAATAAAATCTCGAGGTGCAGCAAAAACAGGATGTGATATAATCCAATATAAACATTAGCACGGAGATGATATCCTCGATGACAGGATGATGTAAGTAGAGTCATCAGGATCTCAGATGACCTGCAATCTCAGATGGAATGCAGTTCCTGGAAGATAGAGGATAGCGTTCCAGTCTCGAGTAACGGAGCTACCCGTGGTTCGAAGGTCAGGAGTCCAGTAGCAGGCTGGAGTACTGGAGCATCTGGCTGGAAGTGTCATCATATTCCAATGAGAAAGGAGATCATACTTCAATTAGAATGTGACACGGTCAAGCTGTATTGCTAATTGTGTTAGATACAATTGATGATTATTCAAAAATTCGAATTTTAACAATATTTTTGTTAAAGGTTGCCACCCTTTTATAATATCTATGGAACATGGATCCACTGATGGTCACCAATCCACTTATTGGCTAGGCTCGATATTGCTTAACTATATTATAGTAATCATGATGATTAGATATTTAGCCGTCGAGGTGATAAGTAAAGATGGAATGGTTGGGATTCGGCTAAAAAAACCTCAATATGATTTTTCTTTAAAAAAATCTATATTTTGGACGTTTCGGCTACTCATTGGTAGCCTTCGTCAGCAATGTAAATGCCGGGAGGCAGAGGAAGACCAAGGTTGACAGTTAAGTGACCATTGTGAAAGTCACTTTGTTTCCATTTGCCATTTGCTTTTAATATTGTTATAACCACCGCAGTAGAATAAAATGAGGTCTGAAGTTTTTGTAGATTTTATTTCTTTTTATTAAAGGATTTCATGACTATTCCTTAGAATTGTATTTTTAAGTTCTTTTGATAAGTAAAATGATTATGTATATGAGGCGATGGCTTTCAAAATGGGTAAAGTCCACTTTTTCATCAAAATAATTTTTTTTTACAAACATTTTATGTATTTTTCCTTCTATCAGCTGTTAAAATCAGTTTCATTAAAAACGTTCTCAACCCAATAAAAATAAAGGCTAGAAATAGAGATAGTAGAGATAGTTCGCCTATTCGACGAGTCCAGAATACGTTTTACTTTCAATTCTACTAACAATCTATCAATTTTTGTGGTGATCTAAATTGCGGTAACGTCCGAATGGATGCGAGAAATAAATAAAAATCGAATTGTAAGTCCTTGAACCCCCGGATCAAGACCTACCTGTGTGACTAATTTGGTCAAAATCGGTCAAACGGTGTGGATTTGTATAAGGAACAAATTGACAGACAAACAGCCGATAACCAAGTTTGACCTAGCCTATGACGCTCCCCGGATCGAGACCGACCTGTGTGTCAAGTCTGGTGAAAATCATCCAAACGGTGGGGATTTGTTTAAGAAACAAACAGACAGACACCTGATTTATATATATATATATATATATATATATATATATAATATATATATATATATATATATATATATATATATATATATATATATATATATATATATAGAAGAAGATTGTATATTATATTTTTAGCTGATTGTATAGTGTGTAAAATTATTAAAAATAGAATTACGAATATGTATATTTTCCTTAATGTGTAGTTTCCTTATTCCCTTCAAAAAAGGGTAAGTCCATTTTTATTTTACGTTTTTCAAACATTCTTTTTTAAATACATTAAACCTCACGAAACAAAAGGCATTTTCTATTGAAATTATACTAGCTTCGACGTTTTTTGTGTCCCCTGAAAATTAGTTCGATTTGAGCTTATCCCTTTTTGAACGGTTGGTATTTAATATTTATTTATTTTATTTTGAGTTCCTAATTTTGTGTTCCTTTAGTTTACTCTTTGGACTACCCCAGGATCGAAGCTTGAAACCTTAGGGGTTTACACTGTAAGAGTTTGAGTATTAATTTAGTTTCCTCAGTCACTAATTCTTTTGAGTATATAGTAGCTCCGAAGGTGCTTCTTATGCACTGAAAGTACTTGTCAAAAAAATAATGGTGACAATAATTATAATATTCTGATGGACTTTTATTAATTGTGTATAAATACCTCCGTCATGTTGGGTACTGATCACTACCCCCTGTTTGCTGACTGCTGTTGTCATGAGGTAGGAAAGGAGTCACTTGCATTTCCCCCAGTTTATGAAAGAGAAAGAGAGAAGGAGAGATAGAGATAGTGAGAAAGAGAGAGAAAGAGAGGGATTGAGCAATTCCTGACATAGATCTTGCGACCAACGAACCTCTCCTCAGTTTGTATAAGGCTTGTTGTTTTCCACTCTAAATAGGCTGTAAACATTGTACACGGTGGCCTCAATCTAGTTCATCTTACAATCTACCATGGCTAGCACAAATAATTTGTCAGCAATTTATTAATATATATAAATATATATGTTACCGGCAAAGTATATAATCCAGGGATTCTATAGAATGCCTGAGTGGTTTAGGCAAAGTTTAGAATGTACATCGTATTACACACATTGCCTAGGCATTCTATATAATGCCTAGGTATTCTATAGAATGCCTGTTGCTTATTGGGCAATGGATAAAATTAAAAAGGTTTTGAGTATACTACATAAACTTTACTTAAATACTTGAAAGAAATGATAACTATTAGAATTTGATTGTTCAGAATCAATGCAAATCACTAAAATAAAGCGTCCTCAGCACCGATGTTCTTCAAAGTTTGCTCTATAACGTATTTTGATGCACTAAACACGAATCCGTTTAAAAAAAAATGCTCTCAACTAGGAAAGAAGTTATTAGGTACTAAAGTTCACTGTTATGGAGGCTATAAAAGATGGCGTAAA